>BMAO01002687.1:0-151461 GCA_019973975.1 Trichonephila clavata
TCAATGTTCCACATTTACTCCACTAAATCAGCCATTTGTTTCTGACATTCGGCCTGCAGCTTGTTGAAATGCTGTAGATAACGCGCAAACCGGTAAGATTTGACCATGGCGCACTCGGAAATGTTATAATTTTCGTGCACCTCATCGTGTAGGTGATCGGGTAGCGTATTGTCATGGAGATCCTGGAACTTTGGCAGCGTCTCCAAGCTGATGGTAAACAACCCCAGCTGCTCAAAGAGTTTGCGCTGGTCGGTTCCCTTGACCACGATGAGGCCTCGATTGCCTTGCGTCAGCTGACCAAATTTACCCCTGACGCAAAAGCTGAGGTATTCGAGGGGCACGGATCCAGGCAGGTGGCTTTTGAGACGGAGACGTTCGTTGATATACCGATTGACCCGGTCATCTTTCGAGGTCGTCCTCACATTGGAATGATCCACGGTGATGCACATGACTTGTGGATCCTCCGAAATGCTGGCAATGGAGATTTCGATGGGGACAGGCTTACCCCCACGATGAAACACGTTGGCATGAGCAAAAAAGGCTAGATGAGACATGGTGCATGGGAGGAGAATGATTCTGCTGGCTAGAGGCTGGTTTTATATAGGTTCGAGGAGCGTGACGTCTACAGGCATCCCATATTCCAAGGCCTTGCGATGCGAGCGTTCCACGTGGGGTTCCAACGCCCGTTTCCAAGCTGGTGGCATGACCAGGCACCAAGGAAGGGGGTCGTCTCGATGCATTTCCCAATCATCCAACCACGTTAATAGTCCCAAGTACACCTCCGCTAGGCGAGTGCAGTTTGTGAGATTCAACGTATAGGCCTCCTTATTGTGAGGTTGATGGGCTTCCCAAACTCGGCGAGACGGGGGACGACCCAGTTGAAAGAATCTCAACTCGACACCTGGATCCCACGTCAAATCCAAATGACTGGTAAACACGACCACGGTCTTTCCAAACGACCGAGGCACGTGCACCCCGAAATTGGGTTCAAAGAGGATGGTGTAAGGATAGTCGTGCTCGTAATACGTGACTCGATCGGGCCAGCAACCCAAATTGCCAAACACGATCGTCGTGCGATGTCGACACTTTTCCAATAAATGTTGGATCATTCTGACACAAAGAGACTTGCTTTTTTAAAAAATAATAGTTTTTGCTTGACACGGGTCCAATAAAGGTTGTATCATTCGGACACAAAGAAGGAGACTTGTTTTTTAAAAAATAATACTTTTTATTTGCAACTGGTCCAATAAATGTTGTATCATTCGGACACAAAGAAGGAGACTTGTGTTTTTTAAAAAATAATCATTTTTTTATTGATCATGATCATACTCTACAAGATAGATTCAGAGGTTGCATGGCTTTAAATCCAACAGAGGGTCGGATACAAGGGGAGAGTTTGGGCATTGACAAGTCCAGGGGCTCCATCGCCATATCGTGTTCAAAAGTCTCCAGGAAGGTTATGAGTTCATTGTTTTCATCAAAGAGCGAGGGCACCAGGTGGAGCACCGAGGGTTCGGGTCCAGAGAAGGACGTTAGGAGTTGGTCGAGCCAAGCAGCTTCGGGATCTGGCACGGGATCTGGAGAGATGAGCTCAGGTTCTGGAATCTGCACAGGTGGTGGAGAGAGGAGTTTGGGTTCTGGAATCGGCTCAGGTTGTGGAATCTGCACAGGTTGAGGATAGAGTAGCTCAGGTTGTGGAATCTGCACAGGTTGAGGATAGAGTAGCTCAGGTTGTGGAATCTGCACAGGCTGGGGATAGAGTAGCTCAGGTTGTGGAATCTGCACAGGTCCAGGTCTCTGGATGCATCCTCGTTTCTTGGAGGGGCGCGTCTCCTCCCCCGATTGCTTCAGTCCAAGCACTGTGGTCGGAGGCGGTAGCTTGTAGGCGATTTGATCCAACGTTTTTTTTTTCGGAAATATCCCAGGTGAAATCCCTTCTGAAGGAGCTGAGGGAGCAGGGATTCGGGGATCAGATTCAGACCCAAAACGGTTTTTTGAACCGTCAACAGCAAATAGTGGGTTCCCGCCGGGATCGGATAGGCCGTGTGTGGCTCCAAGATGGTCCGATGGTAGAGCATTTGGTCGTATGGCTCGAAACTCTTCTCGTTCACGTTGGGTCGGGCTCACCACTGGAGACTGGAAGGGGGCAGTTCGTAGAGCAGCAGGGGCACGTGCGTCATTTGAATGAAATGCACTTCTCAGGGGTGCACCGTTCTCAACCCAAAGGTAAAGTCTTTTTTAAAAAAAAACAGGTTGCCATAGATGTACACCATCCTCTTGTCGGTATTTTTGAGCAAACGATCTGGATTTTTCAAGAGGCTTTTGGACACTTTTTCCCACAGGATCGCGTTGGGTCGAAATTCGTTGACGTGCTTGGCTTCCAGCACGGCCCGCTTGAAATTGTCCATCAACGTCTTTTGGTGGTACCACGGATCTTGACGAAATAAGGTAAACACGCGTTTGGCGTGAGGCTCCTGGTAGAGGATGACCGCTCGCACCTGGCCTTGTTGAGCGGCATATTCCAACGCATCGGGTTTCTCGGGCAGCGTCACGGGCACCACGGTGGATGAGAGGTGCTCTGGGAAGGCATCCATGCTGCAAACTGACGAGAAGCGTCGACCCGCGTCCTCCTTTTATACGTTTTTCAGGCCGGATGCGAGTGAAAAATGGGGTTGAGAGGTTGGTGGAGAATGGCACACATGCCTTGCACGGCAATCCAACGATGACATTGCGTCTGGTGGCAAAAGAGACATTCGCCTCGTGCATGGGATTTCAAGAGCATGACGGGGATGCGTTTGAAAGGACTGAAAGCGCTCCGTTTTTCTTGAATGTCTTTAAAGTCTTGCTTGGAACGAGAATCGGTCACACAGAGGGTGCCGACATTGAGATAATGTAAAGAGTTGAACACTTCATGCGCCCCGACGCGATCCGAAGCATACGAGACGACCCCGTTGGTGAGCGTGAAACCATGGTCTCGGAGACACAACACGGCCAGACCGTGCGTATGGAAAAAGACTTGAGCGTGGTGCTGGGAAAATCGATAAGCATAAGGAGGGCGTCGTCGAGACGAGGAGAAACGACGTCGTCGTCGAGGGTCTTGGGGAGAGTTTAGTTTTGGGGGCTCATGAGAAGACTCTGGGTGTGAAGGAGAACCCATGGAGGGCAAAGGGGAACCAGGGGTGGATAACAGGCTCAACACATCGTCCGTGTCGGTCATGTTGAAAAAGAGAAGCTGCAAATTATGTGCTCTGAAATGTAATCTGCAAAGTGTTTGTTCTTAAATGTAATCTGCAAAGTGTTTGCTCTTAAACATTCTCTCTCTAAAAAAAAAATATATATATATATATATTTTTTTTAAGGATAAATTAATTTCTTGTCTAGCTAGAGTTGTTCTCTTCTAGTGCTGCGTGTATTAAAACTCCGTGTTCTTTCAAAGTTTAAAATCTTTCTACCACCCCCTCATTTTATTTACTCGTCTAGTGTAGTGTGCTTTGAAATTTTGTTTCTTTTCAATCTATCGTGTCCGACCATGTCTGTTGTTTCGGATGCATGTTATTGTGAATAAGATTGTTTAGTGTGTTCTCGGGGAGAAGAGCCCCCTCATGATTGTGTGATTCACGTTTTATTGGAATCGATGGTGTTTCAAGAACGAGTGATGCACGGTGAACCCACCGAAGCACGATTGAAACAAATTTTAGAGATTGGACAACACTATTTACCCCGGGCCATGCATTGGACGGAAGAAAATAGTAAACGTTGGCAAAGGATGTATAACGTGATCCAGAGTGGGTTTCCCAAACCCTCTGTCGGAAGCGAATAAAGTTTAAAAGATTTGTCAGAAGCACATAAAATTTGAAATATCTTTTAGACGCAAACAAATTTTGAAATATCTTTCAGAAGGAAAGTTTGAAATATTTGTCAGACGCACATAAAATTTGAAATACCTTTCAGAAGCAAAAATAAAGTTTAAAACATCTATCAGATGCAAATAAAGTTTACGACCAATCTCTCTAAAAAAAATAAAAAAATAAATTTTGTTTTTTTTAGAAAGATTGGAGAGTGTTTAAAAAAGGTTGAGCCTTTCACTCGAGCTTTTATTTGGTTTGCTCCGTTGTCAACATTTCTTATTCTCTTCATGATGACCTCGTTCGATTCTCTCCTGGGTGAATTGGAAAAAAACATTCTCCCAGGTTTGCGAGACAACGTCTCACGCTGGTCGTCTTATAGACGACGCTTGCAACGTTTAGCGGGTATTGTGAAATTTCAACAACTCGCGACCCACTTTCCCATTCCCCCGTCCAGGTGGTCTTGAGCGAGCATGGATTCAATCTTTCCGATTGTGTCTATAGTGCAGATGCCTGCACGGAAGGACCCGACCCTTGTCATTGTTTTAATGTCTTTGACGCCCCCGAACACTATTTTATCGTGAAACGCTTCAATCATGTCGTCGTACGGGATGGGTCTTTACACTCGCTCGAATGTTTGACACGAGCTCACTGTCAATGTTAGAGACAGGGCCCCGTGGATCCTACTCTTTCTGCCACCTTGAAAGGTGCCCCTCCTTGGCTTCCGGCTTCCCGGAGATGATGCCATCCATTTTGAAAGAACGGACATGACCCTCACAGGATCTTCCTCCTGTCTAGCCAATCCAAAAGCACTTCCTGCGCGTCGCTCTTCTCTCAAAAGCACGATTCGGACGCCTTTTTGCCTCATACGAGACAATGGAGTCTGACAAAGCCTTTCAAATCTACCTGGCCGAATACCACGAGGCCCATTTGGCCGAGTACATTAATTTATGATGCAGTTTCGAGACCAGTTACAGACTCTCACTCCGTCCGACGTCATTGCTCTTTTCCCCGTGGACCTGGGAGACCTTTTACGGAAAGTGTTTCCCCATCCCGAGCCCATCAACGACCTGCCCACCTTCGAATGTCTTACCTCTTCTGAACCTTCCGAACTTTACAGTGATTACCTCGAACAGCAGGCGGCCCAATGCAAGGGGGCCTTTCTGCAAGCTCTGTGGACGGTCTTGTCCCTTCCCAAATTGTATCGATTGGCGTACAAGGCCTGGAGGCGACATGGACCTCAACCGTTGGCCCCTTGGATTCTCTTGGCTCAAGCCGTCTTGGATGGCTGTTTTGCACTCAAATGGCCCGAAAGCGTCTTCCAAATACCCGAGACGTGTTCCATCTGTCTGAGTCCGATGCATTGGCCAGAAAAGACACATTGTGGCCATGTATTTCACATGCGGTGCTTACTGCAACACCTGGAGGTGAGGAATACCTGTCCTCTCTGCAGGGCGCCCAACGCCATACGAGCAGCCTCGTAGAGGAGGGCGACAGGGATTCCCCAGAAAAATGGGAGATGGATGACTGGAAAGGAGCATAGCTCGGGACCAGTCATTCATCTCCCATTTTTTTGGGCTACTCTCAGAGTCAAGGTTGGAAACGACCCGAAAAAAAACTCTGACACAATTGTTAGAACATTGTGCAAGATGTAAGACCAATAAAATGTGAAAGATGAAAAGCAAATCATGGTGACATTCCATATATTATACAAATTTATGGTTTGGAACAGCCATGGGAGAATGTTTGCTGGAAAGGAGCATAGCTCGGGACCAGGAATCATTCTTCCATTTGGGGGGTTTGGAAACGACAAGAAAAAAAACTCTGACACATTGACTCAGACTGTGGCTGGAACATTATGTGTAAGATTCACAATGGAAGGCTAATAAAATAAAATATCGCAAAAGCCAAAAAAAGAATGTGAGGCAAGTTTAAAATACCTTTCAGGAGCAAATAATATTGACAACCAAACTCTCAGCAGATTGAAGAGCTCAAAAGGTTTAAAACATACTACCTCTGTAAAAAAAAAATTAAAAAAAATTTTTTTTTAATTTTTTTTTAGAGAAGCTCACATGATTTAGTTTCAAAGGTTTGCTAGTAAACTCAAAAGTTGGGAGATGGCTGAACGAGGTCGAACCAACTTTTTAACATTATTGTTTTTCCAACGCCATGTATTGGAAGAGATTCTGTCCACTCTTTTTCTTTGCAACAAATCTTTCAATATTTTATTTTCAACTGACATGTTTTGTACTTTAGCGTTCAACTCATTTTCTTTTGTTTTTACCACGTCAAGTTCCTTTTTCACCACGTCGTTTTCCCTTTGAATCAAATCTCTTTCCCTTTCCATGAGGTCGTTTCTCGCTTTCATCTCGTTGAGCTTTGGGTCGTTTTTCGCTTGCATTTCATTCATCTTTGACCTTAATATCAGCTTGTGGTCCATGGCACATGCTTGTTTTGTTTTTCATTCATCATATTTTGTTGTTTACGAGGCAACACATACACTTTGTCTCTCATGCGTTGAAAGGAATACTCGGCTCCCTCCTCGACATACACTATTTTATTATCGTATAGATTCAAATGCAGAGGTGTGCATTCCTCCGTTTCCTCGTAGCGCGGATACAAGGGAATCACACAATTTAAACATTTCCAGCCCGTCACATGGATCGGTACCCCCCATCTTACATTATACCATGGGTCCCGTACACGCTTGGCAGCCCAACTGGATACATTTTTATTTCCAAGTGGCTCCCACAGTAATTTTTCTATTCCCCCTGGAAAGAGGGTACAGAGAAACGCAATACTATACGGGTGCAAGGGTCGATTGATGTGAAAATGAGACGCATGTTGCTTAAATTGTCAGGACCCTTGTCACACGACGATTTGGGTTGACTCACGTAGACGATGATTCGCACCACACGCCAAGATGGCAACGTCGTGAGATGGCTCGCCTCCAATGTTCTAACAACACCCCTATTGGAATGATTCTCTGTCTTTTCTCGACATACCAACGTTGTAATGCCTACACTTCATAGGTCGCTGCTTTCCCCCAGCTTGACTTGTCTCATTTTCATTTACCCTCCCTGACCTACCTCCATTACATGTGTCGTTGCCCAGCGTGACAAGTCTCCATTTCATTTGTGGCTCACCCCCTCCATTTTCATCCAGGATGAAACTTTTTTTTCTCGCGCCCTATCAAACATATTTTTTTCAGAGGAATTTGAAAAAAATTTTCAATCAACACACCCTAAGGGACACGATTCTGACCAAAAGTGCCCTTTCCAAAAAGGTCGTTTTTCATTTTCAATCATTTCTGGAAAGTGTCACGGTGCTCGACTATTTTTTCGACCGACTGTATTCATAACAAGTCATTTTATTGATACGTAACATCTTTCCTCTCGATTGCTGGAGATTTGTGGGAGTGATTTCGAGAAAAGGGATGGAAATGCGTAACAGGAAGTTGGGGAAGCGCACGCTATTTAATTTGACCAATCAGCGAGTTTGGTGGTGTCTCTTCGCTACCCTGGAAGTTCTGTTTTTTCTGCTTCATTCCGGAGGGGCTCCGCCCCTATTCCCCTACCCCCTGTGGTCTAGGCCGTGGGATCTTTGTTTTTGTTTTCCCACTTTAGGATCCGAGAAGAAGCTAAGTCCCTTAGGCAGAGACGTGGTTAGACAATGACGAACGTGTTTCTATACCTGACTTCGATTGCTGCGTACAATTTAAACGACCGGGCCACAGAGCAGCTGGTGTTGCGATCTATCGCAAACAGAACACCTCATATGTTATGGTTCCTCATATGGATATTACTTAACGTCAAACAAGGGACTGGGAATTGTAAGTCAAGATATTGGGGACATATGTGTGGCAAAATGCTTATTTGAAAATGGACAAACAGTGATTTCGGTGGTCGTATAAATTTCTCCGAATCAAACGGTTCAAAAAATTAAAGATATCTTGCATTTTTTACTTTTATTATATACCGAAAATGGTTCTGTTCTTTTTTTTTTTAAAAAAAACTATCTCTCGCTTTCCATGATTTTGAGTGGTGATTTTAAAGAAAACTTCAGTTTGCTAGAAGCCAAGCCACTCATAGCTTTTTTGAATGACGAACTCTAGCTCGAAATGAACACAAATCGAAATGTTATCTCAGGTTTAACAGTGGTACTGTTATTGACGCTATTTTTCAATGGTTTTTAAATACTTTGAAATCACAAGTATTTGTGTCATATTTTAGTTATCATAAGTTAACATTACCGCTCTTTCCCAAATTTAAAAGGAGTAATATTATTTTTGATAAAAAATTGCATTACTCCTTGTATTAATTAAATAAAATGTTCATTAAAGATATAATTATTCCATAGAAAATTGTTTCCAATCATACTCGATTCATTTTTTTCAGGACTTAAGTTGCTATTGCGAATTTAACACGATAACATGTCAGATGTTACATATCGTATGCGACTGCTGTAAGGCTCGCTTCTTTTTTGTTTCTATATTTCGCGTCTACTCTATATATCTGTTATAGATTATGTACAACGTATCTGTAATAGAACTATGTAATTTTGTCACCACTCCTTTTTTTTGCAGGGGTGTTTTTTTAAAAAATAATTATTATAATATTATATCATTTTTATGTTCATGCATATTTTTTGTATCATTTCCTGTCTATCACGTGTTAAATCGAATCTGGATAATCACTAAAGTTCACTTGAGAAAAGTCATATACATAAGCGTAAGTAGTATGTAGCTTTACTTTCCTATGTTCTACGTGAGTGAGTGAATATTAACGTCGAGTACAATGTTCAGCTACACGAGGGTTTTTGGTGACGGACCTCGTAATTTTGAACCATGGTCAAGTGACGACGATGACACCTGAGCTGGCACCCCCTTCCTCTCCTAACTACCACACCAACGGGAGGACGTTTGAGCGCTCGACAAATTTAATGTGCATCGCCCCCCTACACGGTGGGTCTTCAGTGGTACTGGGCTTGAACTCATGACGCGCCAGCCACGAGTCTTTCGCTGTGCCTTTCGAAACTTTCGCAATATCTTGAAGTATATCTAGTTCTGTTGTTAGTAGCTTTTTGAGAACTGCTAGCAAAGGTATATTAAACTGTCCTGCTTTAACAGAATATGGGGTCCAAACCCTGACAGAAAATGTTCACTCTAGTCAATCTTTCATTATAATTATTTTCATTCCATGAGGAATTATGTTCCTTGGGATTCGATTTTAATTTTCAACCCAGCCTCTAGAAAAATCTTTACCGCATCTAAAGACAATCGATAAGCCTCTTCAATCGTGTCAGCGCCAAAATACAAATCGTTTACTTCCAAAGAGAAATCTGACATTTTGCAACTTTCTGGCTGTGTACTTTTATATTTCTTAATGAAGGATTGTATTGTTATTGACAATGTCGCCTCAGTGGCGTGCTCGTTTCGTAAGCCCAAGGATGTAAGTTCACTGCCGTCTGGGATGGATAGATTTTTTAGATGCGAAAATCATAGGCACACATGTCATACGATTACATGCCATGTAAGATATCCCTTGAATACCAATTTAGCTCTAGCAAAATTAAATCATGGCACTATTTAGCATCCAACGAGAGATTGAATTGAATAAATTCATGCATCAAAAATTTGATAGCAGGAGCCGCCTCTAGATGGAGATACAAGGGAAATGGCTCTCACACTTGTTTAAATGTTGTGCTCTCACACTCACCAGTTTAAATGAAAGCAAATTTCCATTGACAAAACTTCTGAGCTACTGCAGAATGCAAATGGAAGACCTTTAAAACCTTACATGCTCATGTTTCTTGTCTTCAGACCGAAGAAATTTTAAGTAATTTATATTCTTTTCTACGGTTCCTATCATTTTTTTTACTGAGAACATTTAGAAATCCCCGTGCATCACAAAGTACCAGACGGGGGCTTACAGTAGTAAGCATGAAGTTTACATTACGAAAGAATTTAAAGTCACACATGAAGGATTACAATAGAAATATCCATGCATTCTCCGGTATTTGAACCCAGACCCTACGGCACTGCAGTCAGCGTCACTAACCACTATACCGAATGGGCAGTTTCGATCAAAGATTTGCCTTGTATTTATTTTCAACTCCTAGGAAAACAAAATTTTTTTATTAGGAAAGCCAAATACCTGAAAGTGTATTTACTAAGAAATCATTTGCACAATTTGCAGGACGAGATCAGTGAGTTAGTGAGTGAATATTAACTTCACACTGCTAAGCTACTCGAGAGCTTTTGGCGACGTCATTTTATACCATGGTCGAATGACGAGGATGACACCTGAGCTATCAATCCCCCTTCTCCTAACTTCCACACCATACCAACGGGAAGACGTTTGAGCTTTGACAGATTTAACGTGCATCACCCCCCTACACGGCGGGTCTTCAGCGGTAATAGGCTTTAACTCATGACACATCTGTCACGAGTCTGTTACCTTGACCTCTAGGCTAGCACGGCCTTAGTACAAGATCATAACAAAATTGAAAGGAAAACTGAGCCTAAATTCAATTAGCTCTATTACCCTATTGCTGTATATATTGATGTAGCACCTAGGGGGGGGGGAGTTGCAGTTTAAACTCAGATCACAGAATGAAGAAAAAGTTTTATGCTATGAAACTGACTTTTACAAATCTTTGTCAGCTGCAAAATTTGCGGGAAAATTGTTCTTCGTATTTTAGTCGACATATATTTTTTGAGCAAAGTTTTTTTTAGCATTAAGATCAACAAGAAAAAAAAGATGCAATTTGGCTGACATAAACTTATAGGCTATGATGAGAATTTCAATAAGCAATTCCAATCTGATTTTATTGGTGTGGTGCGGAAGTTAGGAGGGGTTGCCAGCTCAGGTGTCGTCGTCACTTGATTACGGTTCAAAATGACGGAGGTCCGTCACCAAAAGTCCTCGAGTAGCTGAAAAGTGCGACGTTAATATTCGCTCACTCTGATTTTAAAAACTAATGGTAGAAAAGCATGATAGGGTACACTTGTGTCATCAAAATGATTCTAAAACTAAATGTGCATGCAGTTGTAGATATGAAAGCACAGTAAATAAATTGAAAAAAACTGCCACTATTCATTGAACTTACATTATTTTTATAATAAATACAATCATTTTTTAAAAGTGTGCGGTTCTCCTGTACCTTCCACTCCCCCATTGGGGTCCGTGAGCCGAAACAAGTTTCCCACCCCCTAGCCGAACATCGTATATGCGGCGTCATGAAACACTCACAGTTCCCGAACGGTGCGGGAACATTGAGTGCATTTGTTCCAGTGCATTTGTCCTTTCAGGGTCGAGCGTCACATCCCCGTCGCAATGGCGCGAAACGTTTGAGGCTGTTTCGAACACAGCAGTAGCGACTTCATCGGCAGTTTCAGTCTCAATCGGTTTCCGTCCTCTTCCGGGCAGCACACTCATATTTCCAGTCTCTTCAAATTTCATGATCATCTTCCTCAAACCAATCCTTGATATGGGGCTTTTCCACAGATCCTTTAAATGACGATATTCTCGCAAAGCAACTAAGTGGTTGCTGCCGTTCTGATAAAACAGTTTTAAAAGTAAAGCTCGATATTTTTTTTGGAAGGGCTGGATTAACGATGACAAACGCATGCTGAATGATTCCCTGGCTGTGACTGCAAGTTTATATAGAGGTTTTACGGATTCGCGTAAGGAATAATCAATAAAAACCACCCGAAAATTTGTACTAATTTTTTATGTTGCAAGAATCTTTTTCCCATCGTTCATATAGCATATATTCCAAATTTCATCAAAATTCGATAGGCAGAACAGGTTCTACATGCCTCTGAATATTAACTTTGATTATAACCACCCGGTATTTAGACTCGCCCCCCATACGTAATATATTTATTATTTGCACAGCTACTTCTACTTTAAGAAGAAGGGGTGGATTAATAAAAAGGTTCTTGTTTAATAAAAGATAATATTATTATTGTATATATACGTATATGTATGCGCGTGTATTTATAAGGGGTGATCAAATGAAAAGGTACGAAACGACATAAAAATGAAACAGTTAAATATTTGCATATTCCGCCATTAGAGAATGTAGCGAGACATCTCGGGATGCCATTGGAGGCTCTGACTGGGATCGGGGATCATGCGCGGGCACCCACATGCGCAGGAGAGAGCAAAGGCCCTTATAAAAAGCGGCGTCCAAATGATGCGGCAGTCCGTATGAGGACAGGATGGCGTTCGCGTTGCAAAATTCGATGATTGAGGAGCAGCGAAAATTTATCCGATTTCTGACAGCGGAAGGTGAGTAACCGGCAGCTATTCATCGGCGGATGGTGACCGTTTACGGGGAGAAATGTCTCTCTGACAAGTCTGTCAGAAAATGGAGTGCCCGTTTTCGTGCAGGCCATGAGAGTGTGGGTGATGACCAGAGACCAGGCCAGGCAAACACTGTCATCACAAGCGATCTCATCGACAAAGTGGACGACCTAGTGAAAAGTGATCGGCGTGTCACATTGCGAATGTTGGCGCTGAAGGTGGATGTCAGCTATGGAAGCGTGTGGACAATTGTTCACGACAGGTTGCGATTTCGGAAGGTGTGTGCCACTCGGGTTCCGAAGCAGCTCACCGACCAGCAAAAGAAACTGCGTATGGGACTAGCACTGCAACATCTGTTTCGGTATCATGAAGACCCCACTTTCATGAAGCGGATCGTCACAGGTGATGAGACCTGGTGCCATCGCTACGAGACAGAGACAAAGCGGGACAACATGCAGTGGAAGCATGCGTCGTCACCTCCCCCTAAAAAGTTCAGAGCCATGAAGTCAGCAGGCAAGGTGTTGCTCACTGTCTTTTTCGACGTTCAAGGTCCGCTACTTGTGGAATTCCTCGAGCACAGAAAAATCATTAACTCCGATGTGTACTGTGAGACACTCCGACGCCTACGCAGGTCCATCAAGAACAAAAGACCGGGACTGCTCATGGAGGGTGTGGTTCTGCTCCATGATAATGCGTATCCACGCATCTCCAGAGTCACACAAATGGAACTTGACATGTTCAAATGAGAGACGTTGGACCATCCACCCTACAGTCCGGACATGTCGCCCTGCGATTTCCATGTGTTTGGTCCACTGATGAAACACCTGAAAGGGAAGCGCTTCAACTCGGACGACGTACTCAAGGACACTGTGAAGGACTGGGTCTCGTCACAGCCACAGGAATTCTGGGAACAAGGAATCCTGCGGCTTGTTCATCAGTGGGATCGTTGTGCTCAGGCCTATGGTGTATAATTTGAATAAAGTCTACATTTGTACCCACCGTGTCGTTTCGTACCTTTTCATTTGATCACCCCTTGTACATAATACTAAAGTCAAAAAGTTCCCGTAATGTGTGTGTGTGTGGTCAGCCAAATTCGCACAGGGGTAACGTTAGAGAGGAAATATCTATTTTGGAGATTGGCAGTGCAAATAAAGAAAACAGCAGTCATCTAGAACTCATTTTTGGTACTGTCGGCGTTAGCCGCAGATCATTTCTGAGAAAGTGAGTTTTTCGTTCGTCGAATTTTGAAATGTAGTCTTTGGAGAAATGTGAAAACATCAAATTCTGCGTTTTACTCGAGAAATCACCTTCTGTGAGTCACTTGAGATGCTGAAGTAAGCATATGAAAACAATTCCATGAAAAAATCCAGCTGTACACGAGTGGCACAAGCGTTTTCGGGAAGGTCGCACAAACATCGAAGAAGACCTAGGACTAGGCGCCCCTCTTCTTCTACTACCGATGAGAATGTTGACCTCGTTCGAGAAATCGTGTGCGCGGACAGACGAATAATTATTGATGCCATTGCCTCTGGACTTTAAACGTCATATGCCAGCATTCACCTTCATTGAAAATGAGTCATTTGAAAAAAACATCAGTTCATTTTTGAAATTGAATAACATCGTGTTTGCACATGGTTCCAAAAAATGTTATCTACTGAATAAAAATAAATGAGAGAGGACATCTCCAGGGATTTGGTGGCTGATGAAAATGACAGCTTCCTGAAGAAAATCTTGACAGGACAGGTGACGAGAGATAGTGCTTTCTTAATAACCATCAGATAAAACGTCAGTCAAGTGAATAAAAAAGAGAAATTTGTTTTGGGCAAAATCCGAGGGCAAATGCGACGAAGCAACTGAAGGACCTCTCAAAAAAGTGGTTTCCAGGTGTGCTTTGAACAATTATATGATCTCGGGAATTATTGTATGGGTGCAGAAGGACAGTACTTTGAAGTCTAATACGATTAAATTATCGTTCTATTTTTTAATGATTTGTAACTAACAAATCACGGGAATTTTTTGAACTATGGGTACTTTCCGAGATAATAAATTTCCGGGAACTATGTACACTCACTTCCAAAACTTAAGCAAGGAGAGGAAAATGCTAATTTCCGGAAGCCAATCAGAATTGAAGAGGATGCAATTCGCTGCAGAGGTAGATGGAAGTATGCAAATATGTTAGGTAACTGCCAATCGTGCTTTCATGTCAAGAAATATGCAAAAAGGGCAGTCTTATAAGAAGCCAGCTTTATGAAGGGTTACAGAAGTTGATTGTAAGTGCTGATAGAAGGTGTTTAAAACTTTCGTACAATTTGTTTTCAAGACTACGTGTTTCTATGACTTCCAGAAAACGAATGGAAGAATCTGAGCGTTGGCATGCTGTGTGGCTCATTGAAGCAGGACAGTCGATCACAGAGGTTGCTCATTTCTTCGGCGTTCATCATTCTGTAATTTCACGTTTATGGAAACAATTCCAAACCACACATGCAGTTGTCCGAAGCCCCATAGGCGGTCGCCCAAGGGTTACAACTCCCTCGGAAGAGCGATATATTGCTATTGTAGCCAAGCGGAATCGCAGAGAAACCTCCACACATGTGACATCTATGGTTACAGCGTCCATTGGTAAGGCTATATCTGCAGCTACTGTACGCCGAAGATTGCATATGAATGGACTGTATGCCCGGTACCTGGAGTTTGTGTTGCTCTATCCGTCCAATCAAGAAGGGAACGATTAAAGTGGTGCCGCGGGAATATGGCAATTGGACTGTGTTTGACTGGGGAAATGTCATGTTTACTGATGAGCCAAGATTTGCTCTGGAGCCAGATGACAAGCGTATAAGGATATGGCGTAAACGAGGAACACGCAATCAGCCCCAAGACATCACCGAACATCGCGCATTCCGAGGCGGAAGCATTATGGTGTGGGCAGGGATTTCATTAGGATACCGCACCGACCTGCACATTTTTAAACGGGGTTCTGTGACGGCTGTCCGGTATCGAGCTGAAGTCTTAGAGCCCATTGTGAGATTGTACGCTGTAGCGGTTGGCCCTACTTTTGTTTTAATAGACGATAACGCACGTCCCCATAGAGCTGACATCGTCGATGATTACCTGGAGAGTGAAGGGACTGCGCGTATGGCGTGGCCAGCATATTCGCCCGACCTTGATCCCATTCAAAATCTTTGGGATGCTCTCGGCCGTGCTGTATCTTCACGTTTTCCATCTCCAATCACTCCTATTGAGCTTTGAGCTTGCTCTGCAAGAAGAATGGCGATTGCTTAGTTCTGCGGTGGTTGACCACCTAATTGAAAGCATGGTCAGAAGGTGTAAACTTTGCATACAGATGAGGGAGGATCACATACCCTATTAATGTCCTTTTTTCATTTTATGCTGCTTATTTTTACTTTATACATAATTCTGTTTAAGTCTCCGTTATGACATTATCTGATAACTTACAAAAATTTAATATTGTTTTCATTTCTGTATATAATTATTGATTTTGTTTTATGTATAAATATATATGCTACTTTACTACCAAATTATATTTTCTGTCAATCAAAGCAGCATTTGTTGATTTTTTTGCATTTTACATCTTCGTGCTTAACTTTTGGAAGTGAGTGTATAATAACACACACACGATTATATTCTAATATTAATAATAAGCAGTGACAACTTCTGCTCATCCTTAGAGACTCCACTGTTCATAGATACTTGCTGGAAATACAGATCTATAGATTAATATCAATCAGAGATTCAAACAATAATTTCCGCAGAAGGATACATGTCAATCAGTACAAAATATACGAAACGACTGTGACTGATGTTTTCTAGATAAACTGGCTCTTAAATATTTCTTTTTCGAGAATTTTTTGTTGTTGACATTTTATCTTTTGCGTTAGCAGAAGAAAATTCTAAAGGATACGAGTGCTTTCTAATCTCAAATTTCTGGTCTGTTCGTTGACATTAGTTTGTTTTATTAATATACTGCTGTTTGTAAAAAATGCAAGACCATGAAGGAGTCGTCAGAATTAAATGAAATATAATACACAAAGATTTGTTGTGGTACAAATAAATGAATACATTTTCACAGGAAAAAAACAGTATTAAGTGTCCGAAATTAATATTTAATGTAGCCACCACACGCTGCAATGAGTGTTGCTATACGACATGGCATGGAGTCAAACAGATGTTGAATGTCTGCTTGTGGAAGAGAATTTTAAATTGCTTGCATGTGCTTCCAAAGCTAGTTTTTTGAAGTTGTAGGACGCGGATCACGAGCGAAAGCCACCAATCAAATCCCACTAATTTTCAATTGGCGACATATACGGCGAAAATGCAGGCCAAGGAAAAAGTTATACGTGTTGGGCTGAAAGAAAGTCTCGAACATTCCTTGCAACATGTAACCGTGCATTATCCTGCTGAAAGATAGCTCCGGGGATGCCTTGAAGGAAGGAAACGGACTGCGGCACTTCACGGACGTACCAGCTGCTACTCAGATTACCCTCAATTCGTAGCATTGTCAACAACACAAAATCGCATTCCAGACCGTAGTTCCGGGTGTTCGGCCACTATGACGTTCGATAATGCACTCTGGAAGGGAGCATTCCCCGACATAGCGTCTAACACGAATGCGGCCATCATGGTTCCACAAATTAGAGCAGGATACGTGAGAAAATACAATTAGTTGTCAATCAGCCCGCCTGGCTCTGTGTTCATGAGCCTATTGCAGACGCAGCCGTTGATGGTTTGCCGTGACGGGGATCCGGTATAAAGAAATCCTTGCATGCAGTCACTGAGCAGCAGACCTTGACGAATTGACGAAGCCGAAATTAATACACCCGAGGAAGTAGACCAACGTGCTGTCAACTGCCCCGAAGGAAGCTGTGGTGTCACTCCCCACCATGTGGACCAGGTGTCTACCATCGCACTCTGATGTCACCTTTCGTCGCTCACTCCCAGTTTTTCAAGTTGTTTGGTGCTCGTCGGTCTACTGCTTCCCAATTCGTATCACTGTGGAGCTGTTCCCTCTGTACACGATCTGTTTTGCGCGACAGAAAAATCCTCTTTCACAAAGGCTGATGATTCTCCTCCGTTCAAACTCCGTATGTTCATGAAATTTTGCATATATTTCGTCGTGGAGGCATACTTAGGTCCCACTAAACTTTCGCCACTAACACATAACCATGTACGATTTTCAACGTTCAACTGCAGCCCTCTATTTATACGCTTTCAGCGTCAGTTAAGATGGCACAGCTCACAACACGCATGCGTGGTGACCCTGAAACTTTATAACCTTGCATAACATCCTAAAATTGATATATGCTGCAAATTTCATTTCATTCAGATTATTTCTTCATGATGCTGCATTTTCAACAAACAGCAATTTATTATTCAGCCATTTTATCAATAATTTATCCCGAGTGAGTGAGTGAGGGAGGGAATATTAACGTCGCAGTGTTCAGCTACACGAGGTTTTTTGGCGACAGACCGCTTAATTTTGAACCATGGTCAAGTGACGTGGACGACACCCGAGCTGGCACCCTCCCCCCTCTCCCTTAATGACAACACCTCACCAACGGGAGGACGTTTGAGTTCTCGACAGATTTAACGTGCATCACTCCCCTACACAATATTTTATCCCGAACTTCTAAGTTCATATTGTAGACCAAGGAAATACAATTTCCCTCAAAGCAGGTGGGAGTAGTTTTATGTCCGGAAGTCACAGATTCATAAAAAATTTTTTTCTTAAAAATTCCATAAGTTTATTTCCTTTCTCCAGCGTTGTATCAGATATGGTAATAACACGTCTTCAGTTATTTGCTGACACGTAATACACCCACTCCCTATTTTTTAAAAAATTCTTTCACGGTACTTGATCAAGAAAACCTCCATTTTTATTTCTTTTCTAAGTTAAAAAAAATAAGGGACACATATCTCCCCTCTTTTTTCACTGACTGCGACCGAGTGATGCGGGGCTCTAATCTCTGGATTAGTATTGTTCGGAGGTCGCGGGAGTGGGACTCTAAGACAATAGAGGGGCGGCGGAGATTAAAGAACACTGTCATCGGTCTGATTTGCTACTTCAAGACTGGAATGGAAACTCGTAAAAAGAAACTGTCTTTAATTTTTCTTCTCTCCACTCTAATCGGAAGGGATGACTCGACACACACTGGAAGGAGGAGGTCTTTTTCATCACCGAATGAGTACACTTCTGGAACAATGGATGCGTTCGAACAATTCCTGACACTTTAAAAGGAAAAAAATATCAATGGAAACAAGCGAACTCTTTTAATTCGGTACAAGTCTAGCGCATTTCTGAACAACAAGGATTAATGTTTTAATCTTACACAACGAGTCAGGTGATGACATGATTCAGAATTGAGCCTTGTGTTTGAGTCATGTTGTTATTGTTTATATGCTATTGATCGACTGCTGCAGATCGAGTCTCCGATATTCATCTTAGCAAGAAACTAATTTTTACGCATTTCGCGAGCCACCGCTTTGAGCACCATGTAGGTGACACTACGATTTGGCTCGGTTCCATCCAAGTTTTGAGGAAGAACACTCTGAGGGTGGTCAGGGACCTGCCATCTCTCTTCCCTTTCCATCAACCTCTCGAGATGATTTACGACTAGACAAATATTTTGAATGTCACCATGCAGCACAGGGGCACTATTCATTTACAAACCTGCGGGATTCAAACCCAGGTCCTATAGCACAACAGTCAGCGTCACTAAACAATACACCGTGTCTAGGCTCTCACCCACCTTATTTCACTAAATAGCTAGGATGCTGTAGACAAGGTGTAATGGTCCCCACGCAAGCCGAGTTGATTCTGTCGAGTCATGGGTTCGAGTCTTGGTATCACTAAAGACCCACTGTGTAGAGGAGCTGATGCATGTAAAATATGTCAAAATCATGATTTTTTCTGTTGTTGAAGTTTAAAGAGTGGAGTGTGTGCTAGCTCAGGTGTTATTCTCGTCACTTGACTAAAGATGAAAATTACTTTTGGATTTGTGTAGACTCCAAGTGCTTTGCTCATAAGCAACCAATCAATCCAACTTGTAAAGACCCGTCATCTCTAGATATAAAGGCGCCTCAATCACTCAGCGATATCTCCGGAACCCACAAATAGCATTATGAATCGCTACACCCATATACTTGATATTTAATAACCCTCTGCCTTTTTTTTGTTGTTGAATGGAGATGCACCTGTAACAAAAAACAGGACTCCTGTGGAGATAACGGGTTTTACTGATAAAAAAAGTTCTATTTTTCAGCATTTAGACTTAAAATTTTGCAAGCGAGTTAACTTTGTTGAGTAAAAATCCACTAAATATGGGTTTGACGGAAATTCACTTCACTTCTTCCACTTTACTTCAATTTTAAAAATTATTATTTAGAGAAGTCCTGTCCTTTTTTATATCAAGAGGTAAGAGTTATAAGAATGTTTTTCAATACAATCACAGGCTTAACGCTAGGACTTGGATATCAATAATTCATATATATATATATATACTGGTGTCCAAAAGTTAAGGATAATTGATAATTATGTGAATAAAGAAGGAACTGTAAATCAAAATGGCGGGAAACGTGATACACAAGTGTAAAATGGTTAGAAAATAAGGAAGCAAATCAAAAGAATGATAATAATTAATTTTATTATCCAAAGTAGCAGTTTGAAAGAAAACTGAGCATAGCAAGGATTCACACTTTAAAGAAAAAATGAAAGAAAACATTAAATAAAATACTGATGCTGCAGATTAATAAGGCGTGTGTTCACACCTCTGACAGCCAGGCACGCTGCACAGCGATTTACCATACTTGCTATGAGATGATGAATTAGTTGTGGGCTCAAACGGTTCCAGGCTTCTTGGAGAGCTCTCTTCAGTTCTGTAACGGAGCTTGGTGGGTGCGAAAGGGCTGAAATTTATCTCCCAAGCATATCCCATACGTGTTCGATAGGATTTAAATCAGGGGAGTTCGAAGGCCACGGCATGTGCTGGATGTTTTCTGTTTGAAGGAAGTCATCAATCAGCACCGCTCGGTGACATGGCGCATTATCATCCATGAATATGAAGTCAGGACCGACAGCAGCTCGAAACAAGCGAACATAAGGCTCAAGAACTTCGTCTCTGAGCAGTCACAGACCCCGTGTCAAAGAAATAGAGGTTTGTGCTGCCATCCATCATGATGCCTGCCCATACCATTACTCCCCTTGATGGAAAATGATGTCTTTCCGTTATGTTTCTTGGTTCAAAACGTGTTCCACGTTCTCTCCATATCGTTACACACCGAGAATCAATACTAAAACTAAACCGGGACTCGTCACTGAACATCACATTGGCCCACTCTCCAACACTCCAATGTTGATATTTCAAACTCCAGTTCAAATGAGCGCGTTTATGCGCAGACGGGAGGGGAATACAAACTGCTGGTCTTCTGGCATACAGGCCAGCATGATTGAGTCTCCTGTAAACAGTTTGTCTCGAAATTCGTATTCCTGTGGCGACTGTGAGCGCCGAACCCAGTGCTCTGGCAGTACTGCCCCTCTGACGTCGCGCACTTATTACTAGATATAGGTCTTGGCGAGGGGCTGTGACTCTTGGTCGACCTGATACTGGTTGTCGGGTAACATCTCCCATTCTTTGAAACCTCTTCCACAATCTTGAGATCACAGACTGGTCCACATTCAGAATTGGAGACACTTCGGTTTGTGATCGTGAGGATTCCAGCAATCCAACGATTTTTCATTTCGTAAACATGTCCAATTGGCGTCTTTGTGCCATCATTCACGTTTGATGGTTGAAAACGTTCCTTCGCACAGCAGTTGCACGAAACTTGTCTGAACTGCCTATGCTGCGTGAATCGGTTTCTCCGCGTTCCGACATGCGCCGGTGCTTCGCGCAGGACGTAGTCGACTTTAAAAGTTGTGCGTAAACCCAATGTTTCTTCTTCACCCAATTAATATCCGCAAGAAATTTGGAATAATTTTACGAATATTTACTTCATGTTTTTCGCATTTTACGATTTATGCTTAACTTTTGGACACCAGTGTGTGAGAATTGTAACGTCGTGGAATTAGATTGAAGGTGTACGCCAAGCTAATTATTAAAGAATGCCTTATTACTGTGATCTAGTCAAATGTTTATTTGACGACAACATTCAAAAGATCATTGGATAGAGAAAAAAAAATTAGTTATAAGTGTTCGTTTGATACAGCCAGTCTGTTTAATACAGTCTGTTTAATCCAATGACATTTCCATGTAACTTTCTTTAATTAAAGTGAGTGATTTTTAAAATTACATAAAAAAAATAACTGTAAATACAAACATTTGGAATTATTTGGGCTAAACAACATTAATTTAAAGGTAAATTTCCATCTTGGCACTTTGCACACTTTCTCACAATATTTATAACAAGTTATTCCACAATTCATTATCTTTCCCACTACAACGTTGGGTAAAGTGCTCTATCATTAAAAATACAATTAACCTCGTACTTCCTCAGCTCACGAAATGAACTCACTACATCTCTATTATGTACATGTAAGAAACCTTCCCACTGCTCTAACTTAACTTCGGTCGGTATGAATTCCGACCTCACACTCCTCAACCCTTCTAATACAAAGTCAATTTGCTTCACACGATTTTTCCAAATTTGCGCCAAGATGTCTATATCGACCATTCGACGTAAAGCAAACTGCGGTAACCGTTCTAAAACCTGAGTAGTTAATTTACATTTATAAGAAGACGCGCGTACAATCTTAAACCTCCTTTTTCTAATGTAAATGCCAAATGGCATTACGTATGCGGCATACTTCTGATATCTCAGCATGAGTGAACGACGAAAGTACCACTTCCACAAATCCAGTACCGTGACCCACGAGGCCGCGCTATTCATTTTTACAAGACCATCCGTTTTTAACCAAAGATGAAACTCGGCTCGCGTCACCTGGTTCAAACGCGTATACTTAATACACGGGTACGGGTATCGGGGGGTTCACTTTCCTAAACTTAACAGCCGACAGTGTACGATTGAACTGCCCCATCTCGATTACACTCACATCCCTAGGATACCAAAACTCCTCTCCCAGAGTATTAATCAATCTCAGGTATATCCAAAAAGTTTTAATTTTAAACGGTTTTCCTCTACTTAACTGTTTATCCCTCTGCATTAAAGAAATCGTCCCGGGATCTGGAGGAAACCTTTCTTTATTTCTATCAACGACCATTCGTAAATAGTTAATTCTATCAGGCGGTAATTTAAAGTGCAGTTGACTTTCCCTTAAAACACCCCGAAAGTCAAAATCCATAAATAGCTTTACCGGATAGGGGAATTCGGTTTCTTTCACCATTCCCTCCGAGCTATTTTCTGTAACAAAATTTACAGATTCCGGCCTCCTACGATACAGTTTTACTAAATTTACACGATAAATTGCACTACTCTCCCTTTTTCTGGATAAATCGTAATTAAATTCTGAACTTGTCATTTTACAAGCCCCTAACCAATTCTTATCAATACCCTTTGAATTGGAGGGAATCAAACGCATTGTTGATTTATCTCCGACATCTTTCCTAACAACTGCGCACGCGTAAATTTCTTTCCCTTTCCTCTGTTCCCGCATACAGCTCTCAATCGTTCTAACTCTCTTTCCCTTATTAGCTTACGCTCTTCAAACCCCTTTATTTTAAGTTCCTTTTCCTTATATTTACGTTCCCATTCCTTATTTTCACGTTCAAGTTCCCGTTCCTTATTTTCACATTCCCGTTTCTCTTCCAAAATTCCCTCCAACAAACATTTAGCTAATTCTTCACCATAGAATTCACTCTGACAAATTCTATTCTTAATTTCTATCTTAGGTAAAGTATTATCGGCTTCGACTCCCAATTCTTTCGCCATATCTACCAATACTTCTTTCCTTTGCCTTAATAAGTACGCCATGATGCACTAATACACACAAAACCAAAACTAAGCTTAATTGTCACAAAAATTATATAAAACTCAACACACACTAGAAATACACTAGAGCTAGACTTAACTATAATTCACAAAAATTCTAAAAACAAAGCAGTACACTCCACAGTAACTGTACCAATGAAACAAGTATAACTACTGTATACTTAACTATATTTCACAAAAACGCACAAATCTTAAAAACAATACAGTACTCTACACAGTAACTGTGCCAATGAAACAAGTATAACTACTATATATTTAACTACATTTCACAAACAACAATACTAATAAATCGCACATTTATACATCATACAAAACTTTAAAAATCTTTCTAGTCTCTCTTTCTAGTGTTTGCTAATTTTACCTAGTACGTAAATTCTTTACTACCAAAATTTTACTTACATTAATAATAACAATAATAATCAATTACTGCCCCGAGTATAATCTCAAAGAAAGACTCACCGTTCTGTTTGGAATCACTGCCAAAATCTATGTCACACCTGGTCGGGAATTCACAGCACACTCGGGATATCTTGGAACATCACGGAACTCCTTAGAGAACACTTGAAAACCACTTGGGAACACACTTCGATTGCACACCGCTCGTTTCTTTTGTTGATTCACCAGACACAATTCACATACAGGAACTCCGGGAACTTCTATCAACAGGAACACACTTTAACGATCGGAATGGACGCACCACAGGAACTCAGGAGAAATTTGCGTTGTCTAAAGTTCTTTTATTTTTCTCGCACACACGGCTGGCATTTTCTCTTTACTATTACTTTTTCTCAAAAATTAAAGTTCATTTAAATATATAAAAAAAAAGGATTCGGGCATTTAATTAATTTAGACAAATGCCGATCCCAGCGCACTGCCACCAACTTAATTAGCTGTAACGTCGTGGAATTAGATTGAATGTGTACGCCAAGCTAATTATTAAAGAATGCCTTATTACTGTGATCTAATCAAATGTTTATTTGACTACAACATTCAAAAGATCATTGGATAGAGAAAAAAAATTAGTTACAAGTGTTCGTTTGATACAACCAGCTAGTTCTATTTCATATTGGTGTCTGCATAGGGGTCCGCTCCTTGCTTCTTTTTTCAGTCACCCGTTTGGTACCGCCTCAGGAGTCTCTCGTCGGCATGGATCCGGAGGCTCACGCCTTGTGCTTGCTTCCTATATCCGTCCCTAACGTCTCGCAGGTCAATCGTCGGAGTCGATCGGGGTCCTCCCCTTCTTCCTACGTCCACACAGGCTGCTCTTTTTAGAACCTCTCGTTGGAGTCTGTCCGGAGTCTTCTCTTTCTTCGAAGTCCACTCTTTTAAACTCTAGGGGCGGGATAACTCCACGCCCCTCATCAATCCCCATTGGCCGGCCTCAGGGTTTTGCCTCGGCACCAACGGTCTTGCACGTCATCGATTCGTGCAGAGATAACAAAAGTCCGGTCCCTCTCAAAGGTTCCCGGCGACAAGGGCCCGGCTGACATCTGGCACTTCAAACACCTCGGCGCCGCCTGCAGAGGCGCCAGCATTCAAGACGTACAATCACTGCCTATGAATGGAAAATAATGCAGTGATGCCCAGCTCATAGTGTTTGCCAGTCGCACCGTCGCCGACAGTCCAGCTGTTTGGCACAGCACAATGCATCCAAAGCCATGTGGTCCCCAGCTGTGGAGCCTCTAATGAATAGGGGTGACTCCTCCATTGTGACGACGTCACAGTATATATATATATATATATATATTTATACACATATGAATATATTATATATATATAAATATATATATAAACATTATATATATTCATACATCATGAAATACCCAGCGAAGTGGGAGGGTTAACAGCTAGTTTTATAACAGGTCTGCTGTTCCTCAAATGGTTCTGGGTTTTAAAGTTTCCTTTTTTCGGTCCAATGGTCCTGTTGTCTGTAAAAAAATGCAACACCATGAAGAAATTATCACAATTAAATGAACTTGGCAGCAAATTTCAATGATAGGTTGTTACGTAAAATAGTAAAGTTTCAGAGCCACCGCACACGCATGGCGTACGCAGCGGCTTCTGAACTAATGCTGAAGCGTTTAAATAGAGGGCTACAGTGGGACGTTGAAAATAGTTAATGATTATTTATTAGTGGAGAGTTTAGTGAGACCTAAGTATGTGTCCCGACGAAATAAGGAGAAAATCCAACAACTTACGTATTTTGAACGGGGGAGGATTAATGGTCTTCGAGAAGGAGGTTTTTCCTATCGCACAATAGGAGTTCGTGTGCAGCGGAACAGCTCCACAGTGATGCGAGTTTGGAAGCAGTGGACCGACAAGCACCGAACAACAAGAAAACTGGCAGTGGATGGTGGAAGGTGACGTCAGCGCTCGACAATCGACACCTGCTCCGCATGGCGGAGAATGACCGTACAGCAACCTCCAGGCAGTTGGCAGGATGTTGTATCCAATACAGTCAATAGTACGGTCAATAGTCAGTCCAATACGACAAAAGTACACCAATACAAGTGTACTATTGATGGCTTCGTCAATTCATCGACGTCTGCTGCACCGTGAATTGCGTGTAAGTGTGCCTTTATACACGGCACACCATCGGCGGCCACGTCTGCAATGGGCTCATGAGCACAGAGCCTGGCAAGCTAATTGGGACCAAGTTCTCTTTTCAGATGAATCACGCTTCAATTTGTGGGACTATGATGGCCAAATTCGTGTTAGGCGCAATGCCGTTAAACGCTGCATCCCAGAGAGCGTTATTAAACGTCGTATTGGCCTAAAACTTGGAGTTAGGGTTTGGGGTGCGATTTCGTATCATGGACGATCCAATTTGCTACGAATTGAGGGTAATCTCAATAGGAACAGGTACGTCCGTGAAGTGCTAAAGCCCTTCGTAGTCATTCCCTTCCTGCAAGGCATCCCTGGAGTTATGTTTCAGCAGTATAATTGCACGCCCACATGCTGCAAAGACTGTTCGAGATTTCTGTTCAGCTCAGCTTATGCAACTTTTTCTTTGGCTTGCTTATTCACCGGATATGTCACCATGTAGGATTTGGTTGGTCGGCGTCTCGCTCGTGATCCGCGTCCTTCAAATGACGAACTTTTGCTGCGCATACAAGCAATATGGATTTCTCTTCCCCAAGCAGATATTTAAAATCTGTTGGACTCCGTGCCACGGCGTATAGCAGCACTTTCTGCAGCGCGTGGTGACTACACCAAATACTGTTTTCGGACACTTAATATTGTTTTTTTGCTTTGAAAATTTCGCCATTTATTTGCACCAATACAAGTCGTGTGTGCATTAAATTTCATTTCATTCTGATGATTCCTTCATGGTCACAAACAGCAGCTTATATATATATATTTGGAAATTCGGAACTAATACAACTTAAGTTATAAATTCTAGTTTCCTTGAAATTATTCAGAGTGCTAACATGAGTACTCATTGCCTTCCCGGAAAATTGGGTTTGCGGAGAGAAAAACCTTCAATTTTTTTAAAGAGTACAGCAAATTTGAAAATTTAAACTACTTCCTGCAGTAACTTCTGGGAATATGTTCTTAATTTAGTATTGTTAAATTAATTATAAAATGCATTGCGCAGTACTGATACATTTATTCGAGTGTTTTATCAGTGTAAATGTTAATTTTATTTTTATTGGGTCAGAATGTATTTTATTTGTTTACTTTCAGTAAATTACTAATTTTTTTAAATATTCTTTTGTTTTCGACTCTTCAGTATGATCGTGCCCCCCCCCCTCGTAGAGTTATCACGCCCCCTAGGGGGTACGCCCCACAGTTTGAGAAACGCTGATATATATATTTAACAATATTAAAAAAAATTACTGTTATAATTTATTGAAACCTTCAACATTAAAATGCTTAAATTTCTTGCATACGTAGGGAAAAAAGCGCTAAGGTGAAAAATACATGCGTTTTAGTCAAAATTAGATTTTGAGCAGCTTTAGGCAGCATGAAGAGTTTGCTCCTTTACCAGCTTGCAACCAGAATGAATATGCTGGCGGCCTAGTTGACGCAAGATCACTGATCCTAAATTTTACTTAACAAAGTAAAAACTTAACTTTTAAAATTTGCAATTATCCGAATCATTGATAACATTCGCCCGTGACAGTCGGAGTGAACAATTTCTCCCAAAGAATATTCGCCGTGTGTCGCTCCTAAAACCTGTCAAGGCTCAAACATCCTACCTCTGGCAGAGTGTGGAAGGGAGAAAGGCTCAGATGTCGTCAGCTCAGATGTCGTCCTCGTCACTTGACCATGGTTCAAAATTACGAGGTTCATTTTCAAAAGTCTTCGAGTGATATTAGTGCGCCGTAATATAACTCTGTTTTTCCCTCTTCCAGAGATTAGTTGAGAAGCTCGATAAATGCCTGCCATGCTGTTAAGCTTATTTACACTACGTAATTTGTGTACAATTATTCTGTACCTAAAAGCAGTATATATTAATGTTTCTTAAATATATTATTATATTTGAATTTTTTTTTTTTTTTTGTACTTTAGTCAATTGTATGTCTTCTTAACGAAATCGAGTCGCTGATGTGGTGTGGAAGCGTTGGTTTCAAAGTGTGCGCCAAATCAGATATTGTCACTTGACCATAGATCAAAATAACGAGTCCCATCACTAAAAGGGGGTTGAAGGGATGTAAAGGGAGAAAGAAATACTATAAGTAATAAATACAATACAATAAGTTTGACAACAATAATAAAATAAGCAAATACAGAAATTCTGTGTTTCAAAGTGTATATTCTGAAACTTTTCTTCAGTTAACGGAAAAATAAATTCATGGAAAATCATCGAAGTACTAGATAGACAAAATCAGAAGCTTCTATAGTACCGACAAACAGTGACGGTTCTAGTGAGTAGAAGTTTGTAAAAGATGAACCTCTCTCTCGAAAAATGAAGGGGGTTCAGTAACCTACTGGACTGGACAGATCCTAGGGTATCAATTGCCCACGTGCAAAGATCTATTGTGCCACCCATTTAAAGAATTTTTCATATCTTGACTAATACTTAACGTTGACGTTATAAACTCATCTACCTGTATAAGAGTGAAAAGTAAAACATTAATTAATAAAAAGGCAAATAGGCACAAAAATCACTTCTTTCCTACACGATGGTTCTCTAAATTGTAAGGCTATTAAATTGAAAACGTTTACTTTCCCGAAATGCATATTAAATTTAAGCACTCCTATGTCTTAGATAATATTTACCTCCCATATTGGATATTTTCGTAAAGCAACTTTCGCCAAAATCACTTTTGAAACGCCTTTGTTAAGAATCGATCCACGGTGTCGCTGATCCCAGTACTATTGCGGTATTGCTCTCTATGCCACGAATTTTGCAATCAAATGAAGGATTAATATAAAGAGTAGACATTAAGAGACAACGTGTGTGTGAACCAACTCACTATGCATTAACATTCTATTTTTATTAAAAAAGTGAAAAATATTTTCAAAAATAAAAGTGAATACATTCTACTTTCCTTAAACTGCGCTATGCTATCGGAAAAACGGGACTTATTTCGATTTTTTAATTACTCTTTTAAAACTCAGCATATTTATTCGACTTATCGTGAGTTTTATTTTGAATAATTCATAAAAAGTTTTGCTTCATTGATAGAACTATATGTGACCTATAGCCACCCCTGTGTTTTGCCCGCTCACTAGCTGTGCACGAGCTGCACATCTGCTAGGATCGACCCTACTAGTGGCTACGGACACGAACTCGAGGACGCACTATTATGAGTTTAGTGCAATCAAAGGTCCGCCGTGTAGATGGGATGATGCATGTTAAATCTGTCGTCCTTAATTCTATCCTGTTGGAGTAGTGTGGTAGTAGAGTTCATCCCCTCAGATGTCGTTCTTATCACTTGACCAAGGCTCATAATTACGAGGTCCGTTACCAATAGCTCTTTTGTTGCTTTATAATGGAACTTTAATTTTCACTCGAAAAGTGAAATAAGAATTAATTTCTAGAATATTTTAAAAAAATTTTTATATATTTTATAACTTTCATTTACTACTCCTTTTCTAACTGCACCTTTTTAAGAATGAATTTTGATAGTAATAATTGTGTTACATATGCGAATGAGAGGTGGGGGGGGGATCCAAAGGGCCTTCCAGCAAAATAGAAAAAAATGAAAGTTGGGAAAACCCTTGTTTTACAGCAGTTGTATCCAAACTGTGTTCCACTGAACCCTGGGGTTTCATGAAGTCTGTATCGAGATATTTTACCAGTCACAATAAAAAAATTGAAAAGTAAATCATAAATATGTATGAAAAATGTATTCATGTTTCTATTAAGATTATATAACTACAAGCATCTAAAACTCATCCCAGCTGTTAAAACTGAAAATTTTACTAAAACAAAAAACTTTATTTTGGAATACTTTTTTTATAACTTTTATTAAATACAATAAAACAAAATATTAAAATGTTTTTTCTTTATATGCAGTACCTAGTATATTGTCAATATTCTATTGTTTACTATCCCACAGAATAATTTTAGATTCTGCAGAATAATTTTATACTTTCAATTTTTTGCAAGACTAAATAGTTTTCGAATGAAAAATTCCTTTTCTTTTGTTTTGAAGTGAAAAACACCAAGTTTGCTTGGGAACTAAACACCGAGGTTTTCGCGTCAGACTGACCACTTGACTGGAACATCTGCTAAGGCATTTCATTCCCCAAGGTCACGAAAACTGAGATGGGCACAGTAGATCTTGGCCGACATAGGCTGTTGCACTATTGAGTTTTAGTAGAAAACACCTGTAATGAAAGAGATGGAACAAATCAACATACGATTTGATGTTAAAATCTAAATTTAAGCAAAAACAGCTCCTAAATTTTGGGTTGCAAATTTATACAAAACGTACAGGATTTCTCACATCACACTCTAGACATTTTAATGCCATCCATAACAATGTATTATATGAAAAATATTTCTCTCGACGGCTACAAACGCGAAATTTAGGAACAAATGAAATGCAACCGCAGATAATTCCAGTAGACATCGATAGTTTGTGTTAAAAAATGCCTTATCCCAGTTACTAAGCATAATGCATGGGTAGGTGAGTCTTGGATCATGAATTAATATTATTAACCCCTTCTCTCTCTGTCGGCGTCGCATCTCATACGTTTGGCAATTTCGTGGCCGTATAGTCGGCGTCGCATGTCATGCGACGAAGGAAAAAATTTCATCACTGAAATTTTATTCGTCGCTACGCAGACGCCTCTGTGAATTCTGCGATTATTTTTTGTATTTCCGAATATTTCTAAGAGTTGGCGCAACTAGTACTACTTTTTTCACAATTTTCCAAGGAAGATTTCACGTTCGAACCAAAACAGAATCATTTTGTACTTTCTATAAATTCGCTCTCTCTAGGGTAATTTTTGTACGTCAAAATTTTGCTTTTATGATGGATTCGGAGAGTGAGTCTGAGGACAGTGAATTTAATATTTCTAATTCGGAAGATGATAGCTCTGATTTATCAACTGATGATATTTTTTCTGAGTCTAGTGAATCTGAAGATGATGATATAAGCTCAGCGAGGATGTGGGTAGAAGAGAAAACAGTGTGTCCTGCTACTCCTCGTTTTGATTTTACAGAAATCCCTGGAATATTGGTAAACTTTAGTGATGATAATTTGATTCAATATTTTGAGTATTTTTTCGATGGTTCTATGTTCCAGCTGATAGTGGAGAAAACCAATGTATATGCTGAACAATGCTTTCATTCCCAGAAATCTAAAATGCATTCAAAGCAGCGGGAATGGCGTACAACTTGTAAGAAAGAGGTCAGAATTTTATTGTGCATTTGGATCATGCAGGGCATAGTAAAAAAGCCAGTTGAACAGTGGTATTAGTCAAATGATGAAAAATTGTTTACCCCTTTCTTCCAAAATATTTTTTACATAATTTTAATAGTTTTTTTTTTATGTACATATTTTTCGTGTTACTTTTATTTCTCAAATATTAACCTCAAAGCAATAGCATAAATAAATATAGTATCAGAGTATATTTTCTTAAGCCTAAATCTCTATGCATTGCAGTGAAAACTGGAGATCAGTAGATGAGATATAATAAATTGGACCACCCGTAAGTCTAGAAAAAACTGCTTTCTGACAAAAAAAAATTGCATTTTTAAATTTAGACTACAGTACATATTAAATTTCAGCAATAAAAAAAATGTTTTTTGGACCGGAAATTCGAAAAAAAATCCGACAGAGAAGGGGTTAATGAGTAAATTATATTAAAAATTAAGTTAATTTTTAATAAGATATACAATACTGATTTAATGATTGTTGTAGGATATGGAAAAGTGCTAAGAACACTTAATCTGCGAATAATTTTGAAAATTTTTTTCACATTAAAGGATGAGAGAGGAACAGTGCACGTGAGAAACATTATTTACTTTTTCCAATCAAGTCCATTGTTTGGAGCTTCAAAGCAAATAGTGGGGTTTTCCGCAACTCGGAATTTATTCCTCTCCTCTCCCTCACGATCTGGTGACGTCACGAATCCAGCCCTCTTTGAATAATGCAGAAGCAGGGCCAAAAACTTCTCGGGGAAGTGTGAAATGTACGACTGCGCATGCACTTATTTACAGTGGAATTTTATTTTTGAGCAGAACGTGTTGCAAATTTTGTTTTAATAGTTTTTTCCTTCATTTTTATTAGTTGTCTTAAACATGCATTTTGTGTCTTTCTTATTCAAAAAACCACGCTGATTATTTTAAGTTTTTTCAAACATTTATAGCTTTTATATTATTTATTTTTAGCGGAAATATAAGCAAATTTTAAATTTGTAAAAATGTAAATAATTTTTAACATCTGAATCGATACTCTTTACTGAAACTTTAAAATTTTTCGAAATGTTTGGATTTTTGTTTAAATTTATTATTGGTATTATTTTGGCTTTTTTGAATGTTTTTCTTTTGACAAAAAAGCATAAAAAGTATGAAATTTATTTCGAAGTATATATTCTTCTTGATTCTTATTTCATATTTTTGCTAACAATTTTTATAGAGCTATTGAAACATTTTAACGATAGTTTTGGAACATTAATAGATTTTAGGAATATATGTAGATTGTTTAGGGGTGTATGATTTCCTCACAACTAATTAACTGCGGTAGCTGAGTGACCATGGGTGGCTACGGACGCCTAGTGGTTATGATCACGAACTGGTGGCTGGAGTACCGCCAGTTCTAGTCCTAGTGCCACTGAAGACCCACCGTATAAAGGAGCCACCGATGCGCGTTAAATCTTTTGAGGCTGAAACGTCCTCCCATTGGTGTAGTATGGTAATTAGGAGAGAGAGGTGCCACCTCAGGTACAATCCTCGTCACTTGACCGAGGTTCAAAATGACGAGGTCCGTCGCCAATAGCCATCACGTTCTTCGATAGTGAGATGTTAACAGAACAAATTACCAGCTGTAGCCAAGTGACCCTGGTCGAGAACTCGTGGGTGACGTTATTTCTGTCGAGTGCCTCTAAAAACAGTCATGTAGAGCAACTGACACGTGTTAAATCTTTCTAGGTGTAGTTTCTCACTTTGAATTAGCGGTGAAGAACTTTGAAGTCGCGATTGTGTGTGTGGCGTGGCGTGGAAGTTAAGATAGAGTGAGGCTCAGGCTATGGTGTCGTCCTCGTCGCCTTACCATGGCCTAATGTAACTTCAAAGTGCGACTTTGATAAGCAGTCAAGAAAAAAAAATCTCTTAAATTAATAGTTTATATTAGTTTGTTTCCTTCTACGGAACCCTTTTTTCGCCGCCCATCCGGTATAGTGGTCAGTGAAGCTGACTGCGATGCCGCAGGGACTGGGTTCGAATCCCGGAGAAGGCATGGATGTTTGTGTTGTAATCCTTTCTTCTGTGTTGTTTACCCTCGTGTTATACGTTTGGTGGTGCACGGGGTTTATAAATGTTTTTTTAAAAAAAACCCTTTTTTCGTACGTCGAAAATTAGGAAACGTAAATTAATGTAATTTTAATACAGTGAAAAAAAATGACTAAAAAAAGAATATGTAAATAATTAATGTAAGGGTGAATTTTTATTATACTACTGCGTATTTCTACCTTCGATGACAATGTGATTATTGGCATTCTACGTTTTTATGTGGAATTAAAGCATAATTATACAGGAAGGTTGATTTATTGTTTTTAACACAGCACAACACTCATTGTGGCTACTGGTAATTGAACCCGTTATTTTAAACTTCTGTCTGGTGCCGAAGGGATGCCTGAGCTGGCATTAGGGATTGTAATACCGGTATTTTGAGCCAATTGCAAAATTTTGTAGTACCGGTATTCTCAAGTTTAAGTACCGTTTTTTCGGTATTTACTAGAAATTTTTTTAAATTGTCTCCTCTGTATGTTCGTCGATCGCCAACATAGCAAAATGGTATACGTTTTTGTTTCTATGTCTCCCTAATGGGAGAATATAAAGTTAGAATGTGAATATAAAGTTGCATCGTACAATGAAGAGAAGTGATAAAATATGCGAATCATCTAAGGAGGCGGGCAAAAACTATTCTACTACAGCTCAAAGCTGTACAGCACACTTGCAGGATTCGTATCTGTGAAAACAAAGATGTAGTTGTGAAGTAAGTGCGCAATATTTCGATATTTTTTAAATTGGTGAATTTGTTATTCACATTGTATTTGCGTACATAAATACTTTACGTATATGACGTATCGAAGGCATACCGAAATAGAAAATGTCATACAGTATTCATATAATTAAACTGAAAAGGTAGGAAATAGACTAGCCCATTCAATTTTGATCCAGTTTATAGTAAATTTTCTTAAAATCTTTTACCCATAAACTTATTCACATTCAGAAGGGTTCGGTACAGTTATCGAAGATGATGGCACTAATGTTGATAGTAAAAAGGAATTGTCTCTTGAACAAAAATTTCAGCAAACCAAAATACATTACAGAAATCAGCTATATCCAAAATCATTCGACGAGAAATCGATTTATTTGAAGAGGAGTATATCGATTTAGTAGTAAATATACTTGGAAAAAGTACATCGCGCATTGCTAACAGTACCAAAAAATTACGTAGTTGTCGAAAAAGCGTTTTAAAAAAAGGTGGCAATTTTTGCATAAAATTACGTTTCAGGCTTAATGGCAGTACAATTGATGAAATATGTTTTTTAGGATCACATTTCAAAAATTTGCAATAGTACCACAAACTGAATGGTGATTTAAATAAGAGATTCCTTTACTGTTTTTGTCATTTTTTATATATAGTTATAATTTATAAGTTGCAAGAAGTTTTTTTTGTGATATTTACACTTAATAAAACTGGCAAATCAAACAAAGAAACATATACACTTGTCTCCGAAAGTCTGCGTACAAATGCGATCATCTTTCATATTCATGCAAAGATTGCTAATTAAAAGAAGTCTTTCTGAATAAATACTATTTTTTGATTTGTCTGTCAACAATTTGAATAATATAAGCAACAATCACCTGATTATTGTATAAAATAATAAAAATATTTATAACTTGACAACGACACAAATCGCATGCGTTAAAAGTCTGCATACACTAGGAAAAACCTTTACAATATAATGGATTATAACTAATTTTAAACTACTCCATTCTTTCTATAACTCTCTCAATTTGGTAGAAATTCAACTAGCTTAGTTGTCTTTTCTGTGGTTATTTTGTTCCATTCTTCTACTATGACAGATTTGAATATTTCTTTGAATACTTTCTCCCTGATTATTCACTCGAGTAAATCCCACAAATGCTGTATTGTGCTTAGGTTTGGGGACTAGAATGACTTGCGGAATTGGTTTGCGACATGGCATAACAGCTATGGTTTCACAATGACTTTACAATATGAGCCATTTGCTTAGTACTTTTGCCCGGCTGAAAGTAAAAATCATCATTCACTGCAAGTTTCTTGGCGCTTGCCCTAATATTTTACTTCAATAAGTTCAAATAATCAATTTTGAGCGTTGATGGTTCAATAAATTCCAGATTACCAGCTCAAAGGCTTCCTTTGCACCATCAAACATTGTGCCTCCTCCAGGTTTGATAGTCGAAAAAAGATCCATGCAGGAATTTTTGCTGGTATATTTTTGTCCTTTTTGATGCCAAAATACAAAAATTACTTCCAATCGAATAAAGTGATGCACGTTAAATCTGTCGAGAGCTCAAACGTCCTCCCGTTGGTGTGGTAGTTAAGAAGGGGGGGGGCAGCTCAGGTGTCGTCCGCGTCACTTGACCATGGTTCAAAATTACGCGGACCGTCGCCAAAAGCCCTCGTGTTGCTAATCAGTGCGACGTTAATATTCACTCACTCCAATCGAATATATTACATTTTTGAAATAATTATGTGTCCTTTTTAGATGTTTTTTGGCAAAGGTCATTCTCTTAGCTCTGTTCACCCCAGAAATGAAAGACTTCTTCAGTGCAATTCGGCTATGATAGTCATCATTTTTCAGTTCTCGTCGAAAGTCACCTGCCTTTACAATATTCTCAGAGCTCTTTAGCTATTTGTGAAGCACATTGCCTTTTTTTTTTATGGAAGCGTATTGTAAGGTAAGATACTCGATGTGACACTGCAGATGGGTGATCGGATCTTGGCTTGCACGTTAAAATTTTAGTTGATTCGTAACTTATGAACACTTTTTAAATCAATGAATGTCTCCTTTAACATTTTCAGGAATTGCTTTAGAAATTTCCCCCTTTTCTGAAGATCTAGGATGGTTTTTTTTTTTCAAAGATACATCGATATATTTTATGTTACGTGCCATGGAATCCCACAAGCTTTCAAATCTCAAATTCTAAATAAATCGTAAAGGAAGCTTATAATTACTTAAAAACACGATTAAGTGCAATTGTTTTACAATAAAAAGTTTTATTTTGTAAGTGTACGCAGACTTTTGGCGGGGGTGGCTGGTCCTTATTTGGTGGTTATTCTTTTGTTTATTCATTTTTATTGTTGTGATTTGAAGAAGGAAATTTTGAAGAATCCCTGAAAAGTATGTTGATTTTTCTGAAGCGAGATTTTAATAGTAATTATAGCATAAACACGTAGGATGATTGCCTGTACGCAGACTTTCGGAGGCAAGTGTATGTTTTCTTTCTTTTTCCAAAATTTCTACGACCGGTATTAAAACAGGTATCTCGGTATTAAGATCTAAAAAATACCGAATACCAGTGTTGAACCTTTGGTCCGATATTGCAATACCTTGCTAGCATGCTTAGACTACCCTCGTGTGAGGGTAGATAGATATTCATAATATATTGGTGTATATGAGGGGTTTGAATTCCTATATTCCACACTTATGCTCTCCTACGAATTCCACCGTCCAAATTTCCATACCCCACCAACGTGAGAAACTCTGAAACTCAACAGAATTACTGTGCATAAGATAATTTTCATGTGGCAAATCTTTAGTGGAACTAAGATTCGAGCCCATGACTCGAAAACACTGGTCACGAGTTCACCACCAAGACAGTGGTTGCCGCGGCTACGTGATTTATGAAGGATACGTTTGCCATGTCTTCTATATTGAAATGAGTAATTTTAAAATATTGATTGTCGATTTATTGATTGAAGTGGTTAGGCGTGTAGGGGAATAGGGAACAAAATAGGCTATTATCTAATTATAAAATATTTCTGAAAATTTGTTTATCGTATTTCATTGTTTGGTCACCTCGACAGCAAAATGATGGTGAATCCGTGACCACTATGTTGAACTCGAATCTATGACTAAAGAGTCCTTGGTTCCACTGAATGCCCACCGTATGAAGTTTACCGCTAAATATTTCAATAATCGAGGTCCTCCCTTTGGAAGGGTGGGAAAATGTTAAGAGTTCGTTACTTGAGTATAACGTAGCCTGTCACCAGCAGCATTTCTCAAACTGTGGGGTGCCCCTCCCCTTAGGGGGCCCTATGTGGGGGGCACGAACATGTCAAAAATAAAAGATTGTATAAAAAATATATATATTAATTTACTGAAAGGAAGCAAAACAAAATGTGTTCTAAAATAATAAAAAAATATGTGTACACTATATAAATACATTTCTAAATGTATTAAATTATTAATTAATCTATACTGCATTAAACACACGTTTCATCGTTATTTGTGACTCTCCTATGGGCTTGTTATATACAAAATTTAATACTTATCCTGATAATTCGTACGGTTCATCAATAAGTTCGTAATTTAGCTTTACTTCAAAGTACATCATTATTGCATTCAATACATTTTTATTGTATTAAGGAGAGGGGGACGATGAAAATTATGCTAAAAAATTAAGTCGCAAATGTTGAAAGTTTGAGAAGCACTGCATTAGTGCGATGGTGAACACTTAAATTATGCTCTCCCGTGTCATCTGTTATTATTTTGAAGCTGAATGTGGGAATGAAGTAATCGAAATAAACTTGACATACACACAGTCACTTACTACAAAGTAAAGCATTTTCTTAACAACAGAGTGGGATAGAGTTTTCAAATATTTTCCGTTGCGCTTGAAAATTAAATTAATAATGCACATTCAAACTAGAGTGGGCCGCGGTGACCGAGTGGTCTAGGCATCGGATCATGGCTAGCATGTCATGAGTTCGATCCTAGTACCACTAAAGACCCGCCGTGTAGGGGCGCGATGCACGTTAAATCTGTCGAGAGCTGGTGTGGTAGTTAGGAGAGGGGGTGCCAGCTCAGGTGTCGTCCGCGTCACTTGACCATGGTTCAAAATTACGCGGACCGTCGCCAAAAGCCCTCGTGTTGCTAATCAGTGCGACGTTAATATTCTCTCACTCACTCTCTCTCTTAAACTAGAGTGTAACGGTCAACAAACAAGTGATCAATCAGTTTTGTTGCCATTGAAATTAATTTTTACACACACATATATATATTTTCAAATAGGCAGCATTTTGGCAAAGGCCTTTGCAGACAGGGCAAGTTCCCAAGTGCCAGAGCTATTTCACATTGGTGGTACCCTCTAGTGACAGCTTCAGCTACCAAAAATTTTGACGCTTTAATTAATGCAACTCGGGCTGTCATTGGTTTCTAAATATTGCCGCGATTTAATTTTGCAGGGAGTACCACAGCCAAATTGAAACTCAAGAGATCTTTTACATACCACATACCGTAAAATCCGGCGTATAGCGCGAACTTTTAACACAAAAAATACGATCGAAATGTACGGGTGCGCGTTATATGCTGGGTATAGAAATGACAGCTTTAAAAAAAAGCAATGAGGATTAAAAAATAGTTAACTTATACACATATCGAAATATTGTTTGTTTAGAAGAAATGACATATACCTTATGAACCTCAAAACTTGTAGTTCTATAAGCGTACTATTTTTCAAAAGTCTGGGATAATACCACGAATAAAAGACTTCAAAACATAAGAGTGTTGCACACGTGCATTTCAGGTTTCTTCGTGGGGGGAGGGGGAAAGGGGGGCGTTATACGGTGAACGTGAAAAAAGACCACTTGAAAGTACAGGTGCGCGTTTTTCACCGGATTTTACCCGGTAATCATACTACATGCGTGCCTACAATTTTCGTATCTAGAAAATCTATCGATTGCAGTCGGGATCGAGCCCTCCACCTTGGAGACAGGCATGCTACCGCTAAGCCACCAAGCCGATTTTTCATATGCAACCGAAGTTGCATCTGGTGACTCTTTCATGCATTGCTCTAAAGCCGTTTTTTTTAATGAAATTATTCCCATCGATGCTTTCAAGGCTGCGGTTTCACAGAAGGCACGCGTTCAGTAGAGGTTTCACGTTATGATAATCAGCAAGTTTGGAATCTGGGGTGCATGTTTTTTTTTTCTCACGGTGCTTCGAAATGATGTGGCTCGGTGCCAACATTAGAAGCGTAACATTAAAAAAATCATCAATAAAGGATAGTGTATAGTGATGAGTAAATGACGGTCCGCCTACCAGTAAAATTACTAACAATCGTAAAACGAAATATTCGATTGCAATGTTATGAAAAATTGATTCGAGGACGTGCATCACATCTTTAACACATTCGGAAAATTACGTGAGACACTTAAACTGTGAAAGAATAATAGAGTAAAATATTGTTAAGAGAATTCATGTAGAAGCTGATTTAAAAAATCCAGCATATGAGCAAAAAGTGTAGTGAGCAAAATTTACATAAACGATGCACTATAAAGCTGCACGAGGTTTGGCGGCGGATCTCCTAACTTTGAGCCTCGGTCAAGGGAAGAGAGCAACATTTGATCTTACACCCCTTCTCCTAACTTTACATCAAAGGAGGGAAATTAGTGCAAAAAATGGAAGCGCTTTCGTGAATTCTATGTATTTGAGGAAACTTATTTAAAAAAAAGCATTTATTCATTTTTTGTATGAAAATTAATTTTAAGAAAAAACAACATCAAGTCTTAATTCTATTCATTTCATAATATACTATTCTTAGTTCTTATTATATATTATAATTAAATAAAACGAGCCCAGATAAAAAATTCAGAATCAATTATCAGAGGTTATTTTCTGCTTTCTTTAAGAAAATTAGTATCGCTTTTATGGGATATTTTCCATTTTTTTCTTAAATGTTTGATTCTTCTTAATTATTGTGATTCAATATTTTTGGAAGTATATATTTCTTGATTTATATATATATATATATATATATATATATATATATAATATATATATATATCAACTTCCTACTTCAATAAAAATTCAATTTTTGTTCTTGCTGAGCAGCTGCCTTTGAAAGCATTTTCCAATGTCTCTATTTATTCAAATTCTTGGAGCTCATAATATAATTTGAAACAATTTTTTATACACAAATTTCAAATATTGTTACGCATAAGTTTTATTTATGGTTAATTTTAAATAAATAGACATACTGAATGTTTCTTTTTATTTTAATTTAAACAAATTTTTAGCACTTTTTCTATAGCTGTTCGATTTATTGTTATCCAAATCGGCTTTCGCGGAAACAACGCGCATGCACACTAGTGCAATGTTGACTCTCCCGGCGTCACAGGGCTGTTCCAACAGCTAACCTCCACCCCGAGCGAGCAAGCGCTACCTTCATGCCTTCGGCTGGAGATTTTTTTCAGTCGAAGCGTCGATCTCTCGCCGGTAGGATACGACGATTTCTCAGTGCTCACCGGAACTCCCTCCCGAACTACTTCCGGTCGATCTTCGATCCGAAACCGATACACACCCCCTCTGGTGGTCGTGCCGAGAGAAAAGGTGTTCCACGGAGGTGCCTTTTGTGTGTTCCTTTTCATACACAATAATCGTTTGGATATGTTTTAGGCCTACTTTTGTTTGAAACTCGCAAAGGATTATCATTAGGAGGTAAGTGACTAGTATTTCTGCTTATCGTTAGGCTAAAAATGAATCACTCCTTCCTTTCCGAGCTCTTTCTCCATCATCATCCTCTTTCTCTCTCGGTTACGGTTGTGGAAGATGAAAATGGGATGGTGGGGTGGTCCACCCTCGCTAAAGGTCGCCGATCAAGTGTTCGCTCCCCCTTTTTTTACTCCCAATTGTGTTTCAGTTTGCAATTTTTTGTTTCAAACTGGAGTTGTTACAATTTCTCTCGTGACCTTTAAGATAAAAATAATTACTTTTGGGATGTTCTACTCAGGACTAGAAAATCGAATACGAATGACTACACAGCCAGCAAATGATCTTAAATCATTTTTGTTCAAGTGAAAGAGAAATTTCACTTGATTTTTGGATAATATTTCAATCTCTACGATGGGGAAGTATTAATATTTATTTAAAAAAAATTGAATGCACATGATTACAATTGAATAGAAATATAAATGATCTGAGATCGGAAATCGAAATGTGAATAAATAAGAAATATCCCTTCTTGCATTTAAATGCAAATTTCATTAAAAAGTTTTTTCTGCAGTTGTCTATTGAGACAAGGGAAGAAGATGAGAGAGAAATAGCAAAGTACAAAAATGTGTGTAAATAAGGAGTGTCATTTAACTTGGTATTTTTCCCTCCATTTTAATCTTAGAGAAAATACAACTTTTTGAATTTCATTCTTAGAACCAAAATTATAGAGAAAGATTAAGAACTTGAAAGAATATCGAATGAGATTGAATTTAATTTGACTTAGAAGAAGACTTCTGATACAACATGAAAGATATATCTAGATATTTTGGCATCAGAAATCATTCGTGGCAATATTTGAATTTAATCATGCATATGCTTATAGATAATTAAAAATCTGCAAACTTTAAATTGGTACCAGATGACATTAAAGATATCAGAAATATCAGTGTGGTCTAGGTGGGGTCCGAGAGTTTTTTCAATTCTGTATTGGAAATCGAATGTAGTTGGTTAGAGCTTCAAAATAACAGAGTAGCTATTAAAATAAATCAAACGATAGACATCACTTCATGCAAATTGGTTTGAGAGTTCCAGATTAGTGCTGTTGTTATCATTGAGAATAATTCAACCGAACACATTAGTTGATCACCCTTAGAAATGGATTATGGAAACATTTCGCATAAGATACGGTTGTGCTAATTTTATTAAAACAAAAAAAATTAGTTCATGGAGAAATAATTAGGGTTTGTGTTAAGAAACGTTCAGGTGGAGTTTTCATTGGAAAAAAAATAAGATTTTTAGAATTTTTTTTATCTTTCCACAAATAAGAAGCAATACATAATCTTTTCCACAAAATTAATTTCTCTTGAAGAATTTCATAGTTAAAAAGATTTGGGACAAGAAATATTGATAACTATAAATTTAAACCGAGTTATTCTATGAATATACATTTTCCAGAAAAAAATCTGTAAAGGAAACATTACAGAATTAAACATCAGTTTTTATTTTTTTTTAAAAAAATAATTATTATATATTCTGTGATACCATGTGTTGCATAGAAACTTTAGTATCTTTTATTTTCTATGCAGTTTTAATGTTTGGATCGTATAGATATGTAATTTTTCTTTCGAAATATTAAAAAGAAAAGTAGCTGCCACATTAAAAGTAATATTTTTTGTTTTTAATTGGTTTCTAAAAATTATTTTGTTTGAATTCCAGTAAAATATATTTTGAATTCATGTTAATTCCAACGATACTCAATGAAACTTTAAAAAATGTAATTATATATATAGCTGTCAAAATGATGTTGAGAATATAATAATTAATTGTAAGACAATGTTTCCAAAAACTTCTATTTCAAAGTACACATTTATTCTATTAGTTTATATTCAGAGTCTGATCGTCTAGATTGGATGAATGCACGCATGTCGAATCTACCTTTATTTTTGAAAACGATAAACAGTCCTAATCGAATTTTAGACCCATATTTTTGAGAAAATAATCCACCTTGATTTTATTCGTTTTTGCCAAATCGAAGAAGAGGAGTAAGAAAAATTGTCTTTTAATGAAATGTTCTAATCCATATTTAAGCTTATTTATTGAAATCAAAACCGAAGATTTTGAATTCCGTGGGATTGAATTTGCTAACATTGCTTCTCGTTTTTAAATTGTTTCGTAATTTTTCAAACAAGGTTCCACTGTTTTTGGATTATTGTTTATTGCAACAAAAACCATCTGGAACGAAATGGCACTTTTACAGTTTGAGTTTTATAATAAAATTATGACAACATCCTTCTGTCGTTATGTAAAAATAATTATAATGGGGTGCATAATAATTATAATTCTTCTATTAAATGTAATTATATACAGTGAGCCACAAAATTGAGTATACACCTTAGAAGCTTAGAGACTTTTTGCAATCACAAATTAAATATTGCTTTAAGATGATTGAAATTTTTACCTTATATACTTTAGTCTATGCTTTACTGTACTATACTAATAAAATTGTTACGTTTATTTATTTTTTACGAAAAAAAATAAAAGATCTGAGACGAGAGGAAAAACACACCACCACAAAAATAAGTATTCACCTTTATTAATTTCTTTTTAACGTACAAATTAATATTTTTTTGCATAACCTTTTGCTTGAATTACAGCTTGTAATCTTCTGGGCATAGATTCTACCAGTGTTTTAGTGGTTTCAACAGAAATTTTGGCCCATTCTTCTCTCAGAACCTTCTTCAGAACTTCCTTGCTTGTGATTTCGTGCTCATGTACGGCTTTCTCTAATTGCGACCACAAATTTTCTATGACGTTTAGGTCTGGAGACTGGGCTGGAGTGTGTAATTGCTTTATGCAGTGGTACAGCAAGTATAACTGCACAATCTTCGCTGTATGCTTGGGGTCGTTGTCCTGCTGGAATATGAAGCCTGACCCAAGCCCCAACTTACTGGCACTTTTTTCCAAGTTATCCTTTAAAATCCCCAAATATACATGTTTGTCCATCAATAAAAGCAAGCTTTCCAATTCCTCCAGCCGACATACAACCCCAAACGAAGACAGATCTACGCCCGAACTTGACTGTCTTAATGGTGTTTTTAGGTTCGAGTGCTTTTCCAGCTTCTCTCCATATTTTAAATCGTCCATCGCTTCCATAAAGATTAAACTTACTTTCATCAGAAAATATTACAGTATTTCAGAAAGAAATGGGCTTTAAACGATGTTCTTTGGCGAAAATCATTCTCTTTTGTCTATTCACATACTTGATGAGTGGCTTTCGAATTGGTATACGGCCATGAAACCCATATTGGTGAAGAGTACGTCGAATTGTTTCATCTGAGATCTTTTCCCCGGTTGTAGAGGACATCGATAAAGCTAGTTTAGAGGCACTCACCCTCGGATCTTTCTTTACTGAGTGAATGATCTTCCTCTTCGCTGTAGTACTCAGTATTTCTTTACGTCCTCTTCCAGGAATATTGGCCACAGATCCAGTTTTTTTATACTTCTGTAGAATTTTTTGGACACAACCCATGAGTTACACCAATCAACGAAGCGATTTCTCGAAGAGATTTTCCCTCTTTCGACCATTTTACAACCAATAAACGTTCAGATTCAGTAGTTTCTCTACAAGAGCTCATTTTACGATTTTTAATGAGAAAAAATACTATTTAAAAGCATTGAAGTGCAATAGCATGTGTTATAAGCAGCAGCTACTCCTGAAACTCTTTAAAGAAAATTTGAAACTAAAAAAAGTGGTGGCAAAATTAACAAATATAAGAAGTGTATACTCAATTTTGCGGCATGGTTTTCTATCTTTTCTTCTAAGCGCTTAACTTTTTTCGTAATAAGTAAGTTAACTATAGAATTGTGTTATTATAGGATGGTAAAGCAGAGGTTAAAGTATCTAGGATAAAAAAAATTATTTTAAATCAATATTTAATTTGTAATTGGAAGAAGTCTAAAAGTTTTAGAGGTGTATGCTCAATTTTGTGGCTCACTGTAGATATCATGTCATAAGTAATTTATAATAAAATATATAACTATTAACTTTTTTTTCACTAATTTTGATTTAAGTAGAGAAGCTAGCGTTTAGTTCAGAATATTTTTAAAGGAAAGCAGAAAGTATGCGTACTTAACATTTGTATCATATTTATGTATCTGAAAAAAACCATCAGCATTTTTATTGAAATATATTTACATTATTGCTTAATATTTTAGATCAGTTTTTTTTTCTTGTGCAACGGATTACAATCACTACAAAAGTAAAAACTTCTTATACCACTTGAAAAAGAAAACCTGTCTTTATTTGTGAAGCAAAATTGAGATTTGACTAGTGTTGAATGAATCAAAATTTCATCATGTTTGATAATAAGAATAAATTAAGAACGCAAAATCACTTTTTGGAATTGATATTTCAATCTGAAGATAATCTGTTATACGAACTAGTGCTGTCTGATCTTTCTTCTGTACCTCTTACTCAAATTATAAATGCTAACTGGTTTGGATCTTTTAGTAACACATGTAGGGAAAAATGCTAGAAAAAGTTAGACTAGACATTGAATCACAAGACATTAAAATAAAAAAAATGTTATATTTTAAAATATGTGAAAAATGTTATGTAATTTAATTTGATAGATGGAAGGGGATGGAAGGTTAAAACTCAAACTTCAAATTTAAATGAGAAAAATATTTAAGTTTGAGTTAAAACTATTTTTGTCAAATGTAAAGAAGTCGGAATATATTTTCTGAACATAAATTCGGAACATATTTTCAGATAGAAATGTGTCTAAATTTTCATCAATATTCGCAGCATTGTTATTAATACTTCTGTTTACAATGCCGCGTTTCTAAAACACATGAGATTGTTTTGCAATTTTTCCTTTCAAATGTGAGATGTAAACGCATTTAGGAAGAATTTTTTTTTGCCAAAAAAAAAAAACCGGATTTATCTACTCAGATAAAAATGAATAGGACATTAAAATACACTGCTCTCTCTGTAAGATAGCGAATTGAAAATGCAATATTAATATTAGAGCATTTTCTATCTGAAAAGAATTGATCTGATTTCTAAAACACATGCAATAAATATGCAATTTTTCCTTTCAAATGTGAGATGTAAACGCATTTAGGAAGAATTTTTTTTTTGCCAAAAAAAAAAACCGGATTTATCTACTCAGATAAAAATGAATAGGACATTAAAATACACTGCTCTCTCTGTAAGATAGCGAATTGAAAATGCAATATTAATATTAGAGCATTTTCTATCTGAAAAGAATTGATCTGATTTCTAAAACACATGCAATAAATATGCAATTTTTCCTTTCAAATGTGAGATGTAAACTCATTTAGGAAGAATTTTTTTTTTGCCAGAAAAAATGGATTTATCTACTGAGATAAAAAGAATAGGACATTAAAATACACTACTCTCTCTGTGAGATAGCGAATTGAAAATGCAATAATTATATTAGAGCATTTTCTATCAGAAAAACAATGATCGGAATTTGAATCCTATTTTTTAGCAGCATTAAATGTATATTAATGAAAAATATCAAATTATATGTATTGTACATTCAAATCAAAGGAAAAATAAATTCCAAACTTTCTAGTTTACATCAATTTTAAGAAATAGGTATTGTTATAATTAGCACAAAACAAGAAATTTATGACGAAATATTCATTTATAGAAATCATTTTGATAGTTAGTTCGTGTTTTAATAAAAAAAGATGTATATATAAAATTACATCGATTAAAGCGCGAAACGTTTGTATTTGAACTATTATAAAACAAGATTTAAATGGAAAAAGTTACTTGTATATATTTAATATTTGTAAACATTGAAGATTTAAAAGAATTAGTAGTAAAAAATAGTTAAAACACTTGTTACTGAACGGATTAGTTCAAATTTTTAGTTTTCATGTGTCTTCTTTTGAAACCTGTGACAATCGGATAAAATTAAGCTGATCCGGATTCCTCCATCTCCCCTCCTCCTCCCTATTTGCGTATTTAAAAAGTAAGTTTTAACATGCCGTATAGTGTTTATATCCAAGAAAATAATTTCGGACAAAATTTTACTGATGTTTTTGATACAGTTTTAAGAAAATTTAATAATTCAACAGTATTTTTTTGAAATTTTCAAAACTTTACTCCTAATGTGTTCTTTAGTATTTTAACATGACAATATTTTGAATTATTTTCAGATACATTAAACAATTTTAGAGATCTATTTTTGAAAATATATACTCTGTTTTGGAGAAAAAACATGTAGATATATATTCAAAAATTCAATAAAAACTCAATATCTCCTACATTTTACTTTTCTCATGTCTCTTTCAAAAAAAAGCATATTTAATTTACTGTAAAATAGATTTCTATAATTTTGATACACATATATGTATAACACAGTTTTTGTTTATTTTAAGTTTTTATTTGACATTAATTATATTAACTTTTTTCTGTGTCTTCTATGTAATAAAGTGATTAGTAAATATTTGTAGGAAAAGTTGTATTTTAATATACCAATGTTTCGAAAACACACATACTGACAAAAACCATTTGGAAGTCCTGAGCTGTTAGTTACCCTAAAAATAAAACTGTGCCTCAAGTCACTTGATGCCGCTTTAAAACACTACACGTGCGTCTTTATATTTCATTGCGTTTGCGTATTTTTCTGTAAATATTTTCATAATTGATCTTATCTTTCAAAGTTTAATATGTACCTAGCTAGAAAACTTTAAGAAAATCTAAAACAATTTATTTTTTTAAAGTTTTTGCTTCACATGTAAAAATATTATATTCGTTGGAAAATAAATGATTAATAAAGAACACATGAAATGTGAAATTATGAATATCTATTGTCTCATAGCTTTATTATTTTTACGACCTATAATAACAGTTATAGTATCTTAATAATGGTCGTAAAAAGTGAGATGCTACTGTTGTGTTTAAAACAAAACTAGTTTTCGAACATTTTTGGATAAAAAAAAATGGCATGTAATTATTAATATCTACAAAAAAGAGGGGGAGGGATGTGATCAGAGAGGTTGTAAAATTTTTTAATTTACATCTTTCAATTCACTTTGTCCAACTTTAATAATTATTCATTCAAAAATATGTGTATATAAGTATATATCCGTCGAAAGATAATGAATCAAACCATATTAATGAATAAAAATTTTTTAAAAAAAAACGAATTCATTTGAGTCATTTTTAGGGTACCGAATTCTTTTTAAATTATCAACTTACAAATTATTCGAATTGTATCGTGTTTAAGAATGAAGGGATTTTACACGATTTCTCAGTTTGAAACATGACCGAAACGCGATCGAATATCTTTCGAAATCACATTCCAGCGTCCGTTTGGCGCTTCTCGGTTGCTTTCAATACGGAATCATAAAAAATAACCCCAGAAATGTTTTTATTTCCTGAAACAAAAGTCTGGCAATGAGAATTATTTTTTTTATTGAGAACATTTATAAGCCCCGTGCACACGGAGGAATACAAAACAAACGAAAGAAGGAAGGATTACTCAACACAAACATCCATGCCTTCTCCGGGATTCGAACCCAGGCCCTATGGCACCGCAGTCAGCGTCACTAACCACTATACCAGATGGGCGGTAAAGAGAAATATCGAGTTAGAAATCTCGGCTAAATTAACATTTAATATTTTAGAACGAAAGAATAGCAAGAAAAATAAAAAAAAATCGGTTTTAATAACTAGAAATGTGTAATTACATGTAAACGCGCGTTTCAGTTATTACTTACAATGTAGCAACTGAGAAAAGAAGGAGTAATTTTTCACGGATAATTTTAACAAAACCCGCCTTCTCGTAATTACACCCCACACTCGACAGCACTTTGTAATTGATATGCGTAAATCGTGTTTTCTCCAAAGAAATTATTCAGTAGTTTTTGAGAAAAAGAAATTTTTATATCGCTTTGATGCGAATTAAAATGACGGGTAGTAAATATCACGATAACATACAACGCATCGCGTATCAAAGTCTTTCCGTGAAAATTGTTATTTTTTTTAACCTTTTTTTTTAGCCCCAGTCGTGAGAATGACACACCCATTGGAATTTCGAATGTTCTTTATTACTCTTGGTTTGCTGTAAGCCAGAAGTCCAATACTATATTCAACTGAAAATTTAGAAAAAAAGCATTTCTGTTGTTGTTACTAATGCCACCTGATCGGGATGTGCCAGATCGAGGCCAACGAAATTTATCTTGGGAAAGGGCTAGATTGTACGCCTTTCGTTAGCCGAAGCCATGAGCACCATGCAGGTGACACAACGCTTTGCATCGTTTCCATCCCAATTTTGAGAGGGGGTATCAGGGGCCCTCCTTCCACCAACCTCACGAGAGGACTTGCGGCTCGACAGCTGCTTAGAGTACCCTCATGCCGCAAAAGCACTATATATTTACAAACATCCATGCCTTCTCCAGGATTTGAACCCAGGTTCTACAGCACAGCAGTCAGCGTCGTTAAGCACTATACCGGATGGGCGCCTCGAACATTTCTCATGATAATAGTTTTATATAAAAATTATTTCAAGCTTTTATTTCTTGTGATTCATCCTGTTGAAAAGTTTGATTCCTACTTTTGCATCTGATTTTCCGCTAGTTTTTACAGATAACTTTTTAGTGCTACCTGTATCTTCAGGAGCTTTAAATGTTTGTTGCTGAAATTCATTTTTGTCGAGATTCGTCTTCTATTCCAAAGGTATTTTTTTTCTGTTCAAGAGAAAGTTTAGACAATTTTTGAAAATAGTTTCGTATTTATGTATTATAAAAATAAATTTGCATGTAAATGTGACAGAATTCTAGTTATTTTTTAAGAAAATTTCGAAGTTAATATTTTTAGAGATATTTTATGTTTGTGTGTATTTGGTATTAGATTAGGAAATAATTATCAAAATTCAACAAAGAGTCATATTTTCATCTCAATTCCGAAATTAGTTCCAGTAATACAAGAAATACAAATCTCTTAAAGAATCCAGCTTACATACTTCATAAAAAATTTTAAAAAAATAATAAACACGTAATAAATTTTTAAAAACGAATTTTAATATTTCTTTGCCAGACAATTTTTTTTTCCAAATTTTATTTAAAAATAGGGTCCAATTTAATCATGAAGCCTTAAAAGAGAGCTATAAAATTGAAAGTTACAAAGATTTTTAGAGAAAATTAAAATTCTTCAGCACTTAAGCTGCCATAGCATCTCAGATAAAGAAACAAAAAGTCAACAAAATTCCTCACACCAACGAAATTAATCACTTATATGTTAATCTCACGTCAATAAATCATGTTTTTTTGGAAAAGAACCCGAATTTGTATTTATTTTTTGCATAAATTGCCTTCTCCCTGACCGTAAATAAATTTATTTAACTTAATTTTGTAGAAAGGTATTTTCTAAATTTTTACAATCTCAAAACAAACAAAAAAAAATCATTAAATTTGTATTTGATGGCAAGATGTGTGTAATTTCAAAAACTTTTCTCTGAAGGTGTTCTGATGACTTAAAAGAAAGAAATGTACTGTATCCTTTTGAAGCATTTTTTTTCAAAAAATTGTGAATATTTATAATTGAAAACGAATAATAAAATATTTATTTACATCAATGATTTTAATTTATATGAAAAATTTGAAATTCATAATTTTTTATGAAAAAAGTGAACAGGCTAATAAATTTACTCCATTGAGTTTAACGAAACAAAAACCATCTAATGAAAAAAATTTGTTTTTGTTAAGTATTTGGTCTGTAAATTAATACACACGCGCACAATAGAGAGATTTGAACAGAATTTTTTTAATATAGTTGAACTGCCCCATTTCCTTAGAGATTGATTGTTATATTAATTATACCAAAACTTTAAAAGAAGCTTCCTTAAATTATATTAACTTTAGAAAATGCTAAATTGCTAATTAGAAAATCGAAACTTAATGGAATATACTATTTTAAAAAATTTACTCTTCCCAATTTTAAAAATTTAAACAGTATATTTGAAAAGTGGAATCACAGCATTTCAACTGGAAAATAATTTTAATTTGGATGAGAGCTCGGTTTAATTAATATTTTGGCCTAACAGCAAGAAGTCTTTGTTAAGTTAAAAAAAATACGAAAACATAAAAGAATAAAAATGGTACAAAATAATTTATAAATTGAAGCTTTGGCATATTGACTGAATAATGTTCCAGAAATAACAGATCAATATTTAATTTACTTGAAATCTACGGAAAACATTCTACATATTATCGAGCCGATTCTCGCATTTTCATCAGAACACTAACTTCATGTTCGTCACCTCTATGAGTTGTGTGTTGACCATAGAGACACACTATTGTACACCAATAATTTCTCCAATTAAATATCCCCTATTAGCCAAATAGCTTATTTCTCTTCAATCATTTTATTCACATTTTATAAATTCTTTTCTCTCTTCTATTATTTCCGTGTTAAACATTTTTTATGTTTTTTTTATGTGCTGAAGAGTTTTTTTAACTATTAAAGACGAGTTTGAAATATAAACACAAGCACTTTGGCTACAAAAAGTACATTGCACTCCTAAAACTGAAATTGAATAGCTTTCCTTTATTGGCATCTATAAAAAAAACTTCAAATGGAACTAGCATATCGTCGTTAATCTGAAAATAAAATCAATTCAGGTATTTTAAGAAAATTTCTGGATATGTGTTCGAAGATTTTATAATGAAATCTTACTGCTTTCAAAATTCAAATTAAGTGTTTTTTTCTATGATGTTAAATTGATTTTGGATAAAAAAAATAATCAGTTACAAAAGCTATTATATTAATATTTGAAAAAAAAATTTAAAATTCTGATTTTAAAAAAAATTATCAAGTGCTAAAATTTTAAAATGCTATTTTTTTTTATTTCAAGATATTGAAAAGACCTATGTTATTGAGAAAAAAAGTTAGTATGGTGTATTAAAAATCTGACAGTTAATTTAATTTCAATAATTATTGTGACTATAAATTCTAGAAACAGAAAATTTCTTTAAAGATATTTTTTCATTTTTTTTTTTAAGATTCACCTGAACTTTTAGACACAAATCCATTCAGAGAAAAAGCTCGCATTGGGCTTAGGTTTTCAACACTCATATAACTTGAGACATCTATACAAAGCAATTGGATATCAGATCTAGTACTTGCAGTCCAGCTTCTCAACCAAATGTTTCATTGAAAATTTCAAATTTTTTTCGATACCTTTATTTTGTAATGATAATGTTGATATTTTAAAATTACGCAATACCTTAGGAAGGGTATTGTGTAGTCTCAATAAGTACTCGAATGAATTCAAGAATGCAATAAAGAACTGTACCAATAAGAGTCTAGATGGTACCCTGCGATTTTCTGATCTCCCTCATCCTTCTGAACGATTTCCCCTCAATTTTGTTAATTATCGTAAAAATATCGAAGACAACTTTCCTGTTGTCTGCTTTACAGATGGTAGCAAAATTAACAATAAGGTTGGCCTTGCATTTGTTATTTTCCAAGATTTTATTGAAATTGAAACTCGCCAATTTAGAATAAGAGATGAATGTAGTGTGTTTCAGGCTGAATTACTTTGCATAGCTCAAGCAGTCTCATGGATCTGTAAAAACGAAAACCTTTCATCGGATTTTTTAATTTGCAGTGATTCTCTTTCATCTTTATATGCTTTAAATAACATTGATTATGGAAGAGTTGGTCTTGCCTGCGTTATTTACGAGGAAGGATTTGAAAAAGCTACTTTCCAGCATCGAATAAGAGATGAATGCTCTGTTTTTCAAGCCGAACTACTCTGCATTAATCTTGCCGTAAAAGTGATTCAGGACTCTCTCCGTCAGGGCGATACTCTCAAATTTCTTATTTGCACCGACTCGCTCTCTTCGCTTTATTCTTTGCACAATATAAATTCTACAGAAAAACTTGTTGTGGAGGTTCAATCTATTCTGTACAACCTTGAAGACTGTGATATCCACTTTTCTTATGTTCGGGGCCATAGTGGAAATCTCGGCAATGATAGAGCGGACCAGTTGGCTAAAGAGGCAACTTGCCAAGATATGAGCCTTTCGATGTCTGTGCCATTGTCCCACTGGAAGCATTTAGCTTGGGAAAGAACTGTGTCCGACTGGAACTCCAAATTCTTGGCTTCACCTAAAGCTTTATGGACCCGACCATTTATCAACGGCTAAAATGTAAGAAATTTGTTACTGATTTTAAGTTATCCCAGATTCTAACAGGACATGGTAATTTTAAGAGCTATTTATTTAGGTTTAACTTAATTGATAATGATATTTGTTCTTGTGGTCTGGACGCTGAAACCGCGGAACATGTCTTGTTGTATTGTAATCTATATTGTTGTAAAAGAGAAAATTTTAAAAAGGAGTTAAAATGCTTAGGTATTTCCTGGCCACCCATTTTTTCTTTGTTAGTCAATTGTTCTGAAAGCCTTAATGTCTTGAGAAAATTTGTTTACAGTATAGATTTTTAAAATTTTACAGATACTTTCCTTTCTTTATATTTGTGTATTTCCTCCCTTCCTTTATTTTAGTTTTGGCTCTTTATGTCCCCCCCTTTTTTGTGTCCCCCCTTTATTATGTTTTTTCTTCTTAATTATGTTTTTTGTTGTTGTTGTTATTATTATTGTTTTGTAATGTTGTTACCACTTACGTCTGTAAGCCTCATGTTATGCAATGTGGAGCATGAGGAGTTTTGCAAATAAATTTATTTAAAAAATAAAAAAAATAACATTGATTCTCAAAATCAACTGATTGTTAAAACGCAAATTGATCTCAATTTTCTTCGAAGCCCAGAGGTGTAAAAGTTTCCTTTTCTTTTGTTCGAGGTCATACGGGAATCTATGGCAATGAACGTGCTGTTTGGCTTGCAAAAGAAGCTACAAAATTAAGTTTTTTGATTCCTATGAGCATTCCAAAATCATATTATAAAAATATTTTTAAGGAAAAAATTATTTCTGAGTGGAATAAATTATATCAAATATCAAATAATGCGCTCTTCACCAAGGAATTTATTCCTTCTATTCAGAGACGTTTAAAGACTAAACACTTTCAACCTTATTTTATACTTACCCAGTTTCTAACTGGGCATGGAAACTTTAAAGCCTATTTGAAACGCTTTAATTTGTCACCTACTGACCAGTGTTCTTGCTCCAGTGACTCAGTCCAGGATGTCAAGCATCTAATATTTGCTTGTGCTAAATTCTCTTCCGAAAGACGTACTCTCATGAATTGCCTACAAAAGAACAATATAGCGTGGCCTCCTCCTTTCTCTGCCTTTGTTCAGAGCAAGTCTTCTTTTACATCGTTTTGTGCATATATTAATAGCATTTTTTCTCGTATTGTTTAGATTGTCAATTTAATTATTTTTATTTAAAAAAAAAAATTGTGTTTTTTTTACTATTTTATTATTTTGTGTGTGTTTGCTAACAATTACTGTGTACGTATGTATCTCTCTCTCTCTGGTTTTTTAAAGTGCGTATATATATGTATATGTCTGTGTGTATATTCTTGTGTGTATGCATGCTTTTACTCATTTGTATTTTGAAAGTCTTATTCTGATCACACATGTGCTTCCAAACCTTCACCATTGTATAATTTTATTTACTGAATGTCTCCGTTTTTGCATGTGAGCAATGTTGTATTTTGTACTGAGTTTATTGTATTTGCATCCCGTCTTGTTTCTTTTTACCTTTCGATTTCCCATTTGTGCTTGTATCCCTGTACTTAAAACTTCCTACCACTATTGATCGAGTATTGACTTACGTTTGTAAGCCTTGTGTTATACTTGTTGGCACACAAGGAGTCTACCTAGAGTCTCAAAAAAAAAAACAAAAAAAAAGTACTCGAAAATTTTCCACCCTACTCGCATTTATTTTACAATGCTATCCTAATCACAAGTGTGACCCCTGAAATCAACTTACATGCAGTTACAGTTATGCGTTTTGTGGAATATGGAGCAACAAAAGATACGATGACAATCATAAGATATGTTTATGATGATGGTGGATAGAAGCTATTATCCTTTTTTTTAAATGTTATTTTCTCCCAACAATAAGTGTCCAAATATTGCATCCGCTGCAAAAAAATTTTGAATTTGCTTTTATTCAATTCTGTTAGCTCTAAAAGTTTTCTGAAGGTAATAGTATATCAGGAATTCAACATTGAAGTATATCAATGGTTGGAATGCTCCCTAAAATTTCAAAGTATTTGCTCTAATAAAAGTTTTAGTCATCCCCCCCCCCTATCTGTTTTGATAAGCATATGTATGAAAATTTTTTGAGATTACCCATTCAATATTTACATCAAGTTCCATAAAGGCTCTTGCGGTTGTTTTCTCTTGTTCATTAAAAAAAAAGTCTGAGTAACTCGGAATCCAAGGAATTCAACTTAAACCTTTCATTCGTCATCACAGCAGAATCGATTATAAAAACTGTAGGAAGTAGACCAAAAGTTTCAGTTGCCAAACGCACATTTGAAAAATCGTATGTAAGAAATAATAATAATATGTACAATTAAATTATTTGGTCCATTATACAGATATTTTTACATTATCATTTCATTAGATTTTCGGATAATTATCTCGAATCAAAATATTAAAAACAGCTCCACTCAGAGTAAATATTCGAAATATTCTCAGAGTAAACGAATTCAACTTTGTTGAAGTACAGTAAAGGTAAACAATAAGATTTTGTAGGGTGTTCTCCTTTTTTAAAAAGAATGATTAAAGCACGATGAAAATAAAACGGATTATGAATGATATCATCTGCGTTTTGATTACGTGCATCATTTGGAATATTCTCTACAGAGCTTCTCAGGATAGCCTTTCTGTATGCTGATCGGTCCATTATCAAAGTCATGCGTTTGTCCTTGTGTTTTGTCATGATAATGGAGATGATTACTTTCTTTTTTTCCAGCAGCTCTTTTGAATGGCTCACCGCGCAATTATTTTAACGGCATTCTTCAATTCTATTATTATTTGAGGGATAATGGAGATTTATTTTTTGATTTCTTTGATGAGTTAGTATTTGTGTGCTTATTTACTGCTCCAAAGTATTGTAGGAAATAATTTCGTAAGAAAAAAAATTCATGTTCACCGATCATTTAAAAACCTTGACTTTAACGCAGTACCTTTCCATCAGCAACATTACTAACGGAACTTTTTTTATTGTTGTTCCAAGAAAAAATTTACATTTAGTTAGAACTTAATTCTGTTTTTTGCAGTTCGTTCTTTACAAATATAAATAATTTTATTTTTGTTCTTAACAAAAAATAGTTTGTGTTCGTAAGACGAACAAGGAGAGAGTGCAAGGCCGTGGGGGGTTAGTTCAAATTTTTTGTAGGATGGTGTATTTAGATTTCCTGTTGATGAAGATAAAAGGTTATAGGGGCCATTACTCAATAGTTTTTTTAGATATTTTCAATTGCAAAATGCAATTCATTCGTTAAATTCAGTTCGGTAGAAAACGATTACATGTAATGGATAATACTGCATCATTAATTCGATGCGCGAGATGCTTTCGGAAATTATGTTTCATTTCCATTTATGACAAGTTTCACCATTGTACGGAGAATGAGGGGTAAGCAGTAGTCATATTTTTATACTAATTCTATTAATCTGATAAATGTTTTATTTAATGTTTCTTTTCACAATTTATTGCTTCCAGGCACGATTAACTAGCAAAGCTAAAAGGTTTTTCTCCTGTTCTAGTCAAGTGCTTTTATTGTTTTATAATAAATATTATTCTGTACTTAATACGAATCATAATGACAAAATTCTTATAAGGTTTCTAGTAATTAAAAGCATTTCATTTTCCCTCCATTATGTATCTTTATATGTGTAAAAATAGATATAAAATAAATAAGGTCATTCAACCTCCACGGCTTCTAGCAACGAGGAACACCAATCCGTTGCTGCTATGCTAAATCCATTACGTGCAATCGTTTGCTACGGAACTGAATTTAACGAGTGAATGGCATCTTCAATAGCAAATATCTAAGAAAAATTATTGATCCCTTATAACCATGCAGTCTGTCAAAAAAGTCTTGGGACACACTACCAGTTCACAGATTTTTATCGTAATATTTTACTTAAACATCTAAATGAAACCAAAATAAAGAAGTAAATGTTATTTTGGTAAATACAAATAATAATAATTTGAACAAAACTCCTACATTTATGTAATTATGGTTAAGAATTAAAATAAAATAAATCGAGTTAAAAAACGGGCTTAAAAAAGTATTGGGACACTTCCCAATATATTAAGAAAACAATTCAAACTTAGAAATTAATATCTTGTTGGGCCGCCATTGCTTTTTATGACCTCTCAAAGTCTATTTGGCATGCATTGGATAAATTGTTTTGCAAAACGATCTATTGATTTTGGTCCAAACTTCGACCAAATATTTTCTTAAATCCTACTTGTTAGAAATTTGGTGCCCATATAGTTCTTGCTGCAAATAATACCACACATGTTCAAGTGGATTATGGTCTGGACTTTCTGCAGAAAATAACACTAGGACAGTAGTAGAGGCCCCAAAACTTGCAAATATGTTTTGGGTCATTATCTTGGTACAATTTAAAATCTCCTGAGATTCCCAGCTTGCTAGCACTTTGCTTTAAATTTCGCCTGTCAATATAGACATATTTCTTCATTATACCAACAATAAAATGTAAGTTTCCGACACCAGAGCTTGCCATGCAGCCCCAGACAATTTGGTTATCCCTTCCATATTTGACAGAAGGCCGTAAATTTTTGGAATGTATTGGAGTATTTTATTTCCGCCAAACTTTTTGCTTGCCATCCGATCCGAAAATGTTATAGTTGCTTTCATCAACAAACATTACATTTTCCCAATATTCTGTTGGCTGCCTTTCATACATTTTAGCAAATGCCAACCTAACGTCTATTTACTTTGCTGATGTAGGGTTTTCTTTCAGGTACTTTTGCCATGATACTTAAGTTTTCTTAAAACATATCTGACAGTTTCAGGATTTACTGATTTTCCAAACTACTTTTACATTGCAAAGTCAATTTTTTCTTGGATTAATGTGTCTCCTCACAATCCACCTCTCTTCACGTTCATTAAATATCCTTGAACGTCTTGAACTTTGCTTGTTTTCAACACTATTTGTTTTCTTGAACTGTCAATGATGTTAAAAACAGTAGACTTACTCAATTTCAAGATTTTTCCTATACAGCGAACTGATTTCCTCTCTTTCAATGAGCTATTACTAGATTTTGCACACTAACCGATATATCTTTGTTTCTCCCGATCTTTTCTATAAATAATCTTATCTGTTGAAACGTGTATGTTTAAAGTTCTAGTCTAGTCGGAAATTAAAAATTCTATTGATACGCTGTATATTTGTTAAATTTTTCATTTCAAAAGTTTCTCAATACTTTTTGACTCCAGTGTACCTTTGAATTATATTTAAAAAGCTAGATCAAATTATAATTCTGTAATACTAATAAAATTTTCCTTATATACTGTACACAAAATATCCCTTAATTCATTTTGTTTTTGTTGTAATGTGATGAATATTTTTATAAATGGCTTTATAGTTATACGTACCAAGTGTCTCAATACTTTTTTGAATGACTGTACATCTTCAGCAACAGGGAAACGTAATGTACCTTTCTACAAAATTTTAACTAAATCCCGTGACCCCAAGACCTCCTTGTAAGACTGAACTTGTGGCAGCGGTAGCCAAAGGATCGTAGTGAAACACGTCACCGTCAGAACATTCGAGTCTTGATGTAACCAAAAGCTCATCCTGTGAAATCTTTCCACACTTACATTGGAGTGGTGTGGAAGTTTGGTGAGGGGAGGGCCTCGATTAGATGTTACCCTCGCCCCTTGACACACGGTACAAAATTGCAATGTCCATCGCTAATTATTTACTGAAATCCTTAATTCATGTAAGAATAGATGTATGTAAAATTTCAAAAACTAGATCCAGTTATAATACGGTGCTTTGTAATTAGTATCATTGTCATTTTTGTAATTAGTATCATTGTCATTTTTGTAATTAGTATCATTGTCATTTTTGTAATTAGTATCATTGTCATTTTAAAAGAGTAAAGAGCACAACAGGAAATTTATAAATATGTATTTAATTAATTATTTCTAAACCCTTAGGTTCAACAAAGTGCCAAAAAAATATATTTTCTCAATATATTTGCGTATATTTCGAGTTTCTAGAGATTGCTACCCTACCTAAGAATCATAAGGAGGATTCAAAATGGACAATGCTTATAAACTTCAATATAAATTAAGCCAAATTCAGTGGCGCAACATCCCATTGGATGGGCAAGACTATATTGTGCCCATCTCAGTTTTCGTGATCTTGGGCACTGAGGTGCATAAGCAGATGTTCCTGTCAGGTGATCATTCTGACGCCCCTCCCCCTTCCAGTGTTTAGTTCTCAAACAAGCTTGGTACTCATATATCGACCCACTGAAGGGATGCAAGGCTGAGTGGACCTTGCCCTGCCCCCATGGCTTGAACTCTGGGCTTGTGGCAGGGAAGCGCGAACAAATATGGCTTTAGCACCGAAAGAAAACGAGAAATTATCAGTCAGATGCTTGATTAATTTATTGATATATCAATTATTTTCTAAAATTGGAAGCAATATGATAAATATTGGAGTTGGACCTCTTAATTTTGAGCCACGGTCAAGAGACGAGAACGACACCTTAGATGGCTCTCCACTCTCTTAACTTCCACTATAATTTAAGGACACAGATCAGGGTTTCGGTGTGCCAGACCAATATATTAATGTGGTTCAGGTTGCCAAGCAGTAGAGATTCCCTCGGTTATGCATTCCAGGTTAGGGAATAGAAGTAGAAAATACAGATTTAGAGTTGTATTATATATTAATTATTCAACATTTAATTATATTCATTAACATAAGAAATAAGCAACATGAAATATAATTATTCGTTCAACACAAATAAAAATTTAAATTGTAATTCTGTATGTAAAAATGCAACAAAAATTTTAAGTATTCCTACAAAGTAGTTAACTAAAATATTAGAATTTTAATGCGAATCTTGTCCTTATACAAAATTATGCTTCACATTGCAATATAATTGGTATAATTTGTGACTTAGAGTTCGACTTATGATTCTGAACTTACATCAAATTTTCTTCAAACAATTAAATCGCTCCGGCAATGTGGTATAGCAATTTAAAAGAGCTGCCGATTTATCGACAGAGTTATCTTCTTACATTCCGGAGTTTTTCGGATCTTTTCATAATTCAGTAAATTTTGTTTTCAATAATTTTAAGGTGTTCTTTCAGAACGCAGCAATGAGTGATGTTTCATTTTTCAAGTCATTACACAATCGTCTCGATTTGAATTGAATATTTAACGCTAAGAATAAATCACATTTAAACAGATGCTTTTTTTACATAAATTACGCGTCAGAATCGTTTTATAATAAGGAATTGAATGTAAGAAACAGTCTCTTAATATGCGTGAGGCATCAGAGAGGGGAGACAGAGAGATTTAGCTTCATCTGAAAGCTTTGTGGAGCGCCACTGAGAATTGCTCAACATGCCACAATGTAGCACGTGTGGTCATAGGTTGCCGACTCCTAATGTAGAGCCTCGATATCAGGCTCTTTATACTACCAGTCAAGTGACCGTTATATTAACATCGCAATTAAAAAGCAATAGGAGGGCTATTGACGACCGCGGCCATAAGAGGGAACTAAATAGCACCAAGACTCAACTTGCAGCAGCCTTCTTATTCCCTGGCATTGGTCTAAATAATCTATTGGGGGGAGATTAGAATTTCAGGTATTCATAACAAATGTTTCGTCTCACTCGTTTGTCTTTTATTAAAGCAAGGATCAACCGAATTAGAGTCGCACAAATGTTTTATTTTTTAAATGTCCTTCACATTCAGACGTCTTCGATCTTCTAAGAACGGCGGAACTACAATCGTTTATCTCAAACAGTCACAATTTTTCATCCCACGCCACCATGAAGATTTTAAGTACGACAGCCCTTGTATAATATTTCACTCTGGGACTTGTAATAGGTTAAAAAGACAGTTAACGCGTCTGATATGGGGAAAAGGAGGTAATTTGAGTTAACGCTTCCTTCGGGTGTGTGTGGCGTCGCTCTAATCGCTTATATTATAAAAGAAATTGCATGAGTTTATCTGATTCATCTCCGGCGTAAACATGACATGAATGCTAACCTTTTCTTCTTGTTTTGTAACTGGTTATTTCTTGGGGCAGAAGGGGGGGGAGCAGGAAAACGGGGCGTGTGCGATACGCAAGACCGGGTTTTCTTTCGTAGTGTAACAACTTTCGAAGGCTCTTGTCTTCATTTGAGTGAAATGAGGAAGGAAGTGGGACGCGCGCGCGAGGAGGGTTTCGGAAAGGTTGCATTAGGGTACGTAGAAATGCCTTTACGTAGCCGTTTAGATTTTCTTTCAAAAACAGACATCTTTCAACTACGTTGGGTTTTTTGTTAACGGTGCATTTTAAAACAGCACGCGTTCTATTGGTGATGGACTTTCCAATTGTGAACCTTGGTCGAGTGACAAGAATGGCCACCTGAATTCACGCTTCATTCTCAAAAAATCCACACCTCGTCATTACTGAGAACTTTGTACCTCGACAGATTTAACGTACATCAGTCACTCCTTATGGCGAGTAAATGCTTATTTATCGATTTATCATCTAAATATTCTTCGTCGCTTCGCACCATTTTTTATGAGCATGGGAATTTCTTAAATTGACAAGAAAAAACAAAGCTTCTAGGGAACAAAGCTTCTTGGTTACTGCGGTCGCTTGTGTTTGATGAGAGGGTTACATTATATAATAACAATTATTATAACACATTTTAATATAATTCTACAATTTCCAAACAGGCAATTTCCTCGTTTTGGCAGTAAATGGCCTTAAAACAATCTTTTCTTTTCAAGAAAAACTATTTTTATATATTGAGAAGTAAAAAAGTAATGTTAAAATTAGATACTGAAACCTATCAAGTAAAGAGAAACTGTTTTTTCTTTTTACACTTTTTACTCATCTTATATCTTTTAAGCTTCATAGTAGCAACCATGAAGATTTACTCTCTCTTTAAATACAAGTAATAAATATTATCAAACACGTTTCGTGACATCTTTCTGCCCATCTTTAAAAATAAGTTATCTGTTTCTATTCATTTTTTTTATCACTAGAAGTCAGGTTAGTTTGATTGTTCACTAAAAATCCACTTTGGAACTATCTGAAGGTTATTGGTGACGAACTTTGTGGTCATTTTGAATCACGGTTTAACATTTGAGCTTGCCCCAACTCGCCAGATTTCCGGTTAAGGATTTGAATCTCGACGGATTTAAAGTGCTTCAAACTTTTTGCACTGCGGGCCTTCACTGGTACCTAGACTTGAACCCACGGCTCACCAATGACGGGGTGGCTGCAGTAACCTAATGGTTGATGTAACGAACTCGTGGTCGGTGTGTCCTCAGTTCGTGGTAAGTACCACTGAAGACCCACCGTGTTGAGGGGACCGATGTATGGGAAATATGTCGAGGCGTAAGCGTCCTTCTGTTGGTGTGGTGTGGAAATTAGGAGAGAGGGGTGCCAGCTGAGGTGTTGTCCTCGTTACCTGATCGTGGTTCAAAATGACGAGGTATATATCCAATAGCCCTCAAGTGCACGCGACTGAATAGTGCGACTTTAATATTCACTCACTCAACAACGATGGTTGCCAGTTCGACATTATCACCTGGCTGCTGAAGTCATTTATAAAACCTGGGACAAAAATACATGATTGTTGCCAAAGATTAATTTCCATCGAAGAAATTCATTCAAAGATTTCAAAGAAGGCCTGATAGATTACACTGGCTTATTCATTAATTTAATGAATGACTAGTTTAAAATATATGAAATTGTATCAGTATTTTAATATTTTGTCAAATCAGAAAAAAAGTCTTGAGAAAATTTCCCATAACTTTTGTCTTTCAAAATAAGTATGTGGGATTATGACAAATTGCCTAATTTCGCTTGCAAAGAACAAATACAGGACAAAAAGGAAATTACATGACGTTGTTATAGCAACGCCCGTTGCATGCTGCTCAGTTTTTTTTTTCTGTTATAATCAAGCTGATGGATTATAGTAGCCGTGGAAAGCAAGTATTTTTTTTGCTGCAGAAAACAAGAGATTTTCCCATGATGAAAAAAATTTGTTGTATTCTTTATGAAATTGAAAAAAGTACCTCCAAATAAATACAATCGGAGCTTTATTTAACGAAGTCACTAAAACCCCCGAAAAAAGTGCATTCTATAGAAAATCCGTTAGACAGAGGTTCAACATACTTTAGAAACCACATAAAATTTTTTTTAAATTCATAAACACTATATATTAAACAAGTAATCATTCACACCTTTTTTTTAACTAATATCTATTTATTTTATATAACCCATCACACAAAAAAGAAAAGAAATAAATCGCAAGGAAAACAAGACAAAGGAATGTCGAGGAATATACTGTATTTTCAACGTTAACCTTCTCGCTGCGTAGTGCTACGTGTACTAATCGTGGGACGCGCAGCGAGGGGGGTTAAGAAAATAGTTTTATATTAGAGTTAATGAATTTTAAAAAAGTACGTTTTCTAATTTAAATACAAGTAATTTTAAACTTACATTATTTGATAACTAGAAATTCTAAACATACATTACAGCATGCGTCCTTAAATTAAATTACTCATAAAATTTGTTTAGTTTGTTTCAAAAATGCTTTGTTTCATAATACGCCTCACATCTTTGCAATGCACCAAAAATCCTTTCAAGCGTATTTTTCGTGTTTTTTCTTAAATTTTTCTAGCCATTCATTGCTACCTAGAAATGGGTCGTATCCTAATGCATTCGCAAATTGAAGAGCTTTCTCTATTACGAAAGATCTAGAGATCGGAAAATTTTTATCTCACATTGTGTGTATCCACTTCAAAACTGCCTCGTCGACATCTTCATAAATACACGTTCGAAACGTTTTGAGCAAGAATTCGATGAATAATAATTTTGTAACTTATCTCAATATTTCATAATAGTTGGTAAGCTGTTTGCAAAAATACCAAATTTTAAGACAATGTGTTTTTTCCTGACGCCTTTATCCACTTCCTGAAGAAATAATTTTTTTGTTTGATGCACAAGCACTTACGTTTTGATATTTTCGAGCAGCAAGAAATGAAGTTATTAGTACAACTGATCAACATTACAAATGAACGGAGACTTGTTCAAGGACACGGAGACACGAGACAACTCCACTGAAGATGAAAGGGGATATCGAAGGTGTTTCTAGTGAACTGGATAATGGGGGTTAAAGGTTGCACTTTTGAATGATATGTACAAAATTCTATTGCCCACGGCGAGTTAAGCACCAAATAAAACCAGTTTGTGTCTACCATAAAATGTGTTAAAAGAGAAAATAATTTAAAATGCCTAGAAATACATAAAAAAAATTGAATCATAAGAAAAAAAAGTTCGTTATACAGAAAATGCCTTTCGCTCTATTGGGAGGTTATTTTACGAAGAAAATCGTGAAATGTGTTTTTGGTTCCAAGGAAAAGCTTGCTATATAGAAAAATTTGCAATATAGAGGTTCACGATGTGGAGGTTCAACTGTATTTTCCCATGTTGGCGTAAAAATATTTTTTTAACAGATAAATTATCAGTCGCAAATGACCAGTTTTCATCATGAGCTTGTACGCGTAGTGAAGGGCACCGAAGATTAATGAGTGAGGGTTTGTTTGACGCATTTTTTGAAGACCTTTGGGGATGGACGTCAATTGGAATCTTGCTCAAGTGACCAGGTCAGCTGTCGAGACATATGTGTCAACTTTTTGGGAGAAGAAATTTCCATTTGTATGTTGCTGTTTCAGTTTTGTTTTTCAGATGTAACATACAATTTGTTTATTATGTAATTTTTAAAAAATTTGTACTTAGTAGATATAAAATGCCGGTTCTGGGACAAGAGGACATAATCTTCCGAACTATTTTTCGTTTCTACCACGTTACCCGCGGAAAAAAACATGAGTACTATATTTGTTGTTGAACCCCAATTTTTAAAATATGTTGCCAATATATTAAAACCATCTGCAATCCTGCAATATCTTTAATTAATTTGTTTGATAGTGTTAATTAACCATTTTTTGAAATTTTGACTACATGTAATGTTTCATAATCGAAAAGGCATGCGTTCAAATCTGATACAAACAAACTTATTTCAAAATAAGTATGTCCATGTGCTCATTGAGTATTTCTTTTTTCTCCGTGGTTTTTCAATGAATTATATTTTATATAAATTTGTTCGTAGCGAACAGAATGATTCTAGATTGCATCAATATTTTAAAAAAAGATATAATGTAAGAATAAATTTTAGATTTTGAATAAATACAATATTGTTCGTATATATTGTGTTTGTGTTATTATATTTATTATAAGATAAATAAAATTTTGCTTTGAAATTTTTATAAGTTTTTGATATGTATTTAAATTTATAAAGTTTATATATTTTTTTAAGATTAACATGAAAAACAGAAATTTTATCACTATTGCTCTTAACCTAAATATTCTACCTTCAAGTCCATCAACAATTTTCTAACTTTTTCAATATTTTTCAACTTTTTTTTCTATATATATATATTCCCCCCCCCCACACTTTTTTTTTCTATATATTTCCAAATTTTTTCTATATATTTCCACTTTTTTTCAATGTTTTTCAACATTTTTCAGTATTTTTTAACATTTTTCTACTTTTTTTCAGTATTTTTTAACATTTTCCTACTTTTTTCAACATTTTTCAACTTTTTCAATTATTTCGCTTATATTAATATATTTTAGTGTACGAAAACAAGAAATAAAACAGACTAAAAATTTATTGAAGAACAAAAGCTACACTTAAAATTCAATCCATGACAAAGGTTTTGCATACAATGTTTTTGTTTTAAAATATTTATTCTTAACAAGATTTGATGGAAAAATTTTCTGTTTAAAAATTAGTTAAATGATTCCAACCAAAAAGGTTTTATTTTTCTATCTCTCACTAAGGGGGTAATCAAATGTCCAACATTAGTATTTAATATAATTTTTCCTTCAGAAATTTCAACTGAGATGGATACATTTGTCTTGCTAAACTGTTGCTTGTCTCTAACATTTTTTAAACAACATAGGTAAGAAGTATTTAAAGAAATACTCCTAATTTGTTTTCTCTTGCAAACAATATTTTGTCTAGTAAATATTACGGAAATATCTCTATGATGGCTTCCTTTCGTGAACAAGTTTGAAAATGATTTTTGTCCTCTCCTACTTCATTCATTAAGTCATCTATTATTATGAGAGCATTACTAATGTTTTCTACATCAGAAGGTATACCTTCATGAAATTCTATGTCAGACATCTTCTCAAACAGTTTTTGATAAATTCCAAAATATCAAATAATTTTGGCAGGGAAAGGATTGATTATTTGTTTTTCTAAGATTTGGTCTAACAAAAAAAGTTTTAACCAGAATTAGAAGGCTCGCATATCATAATAGAAAATGGATGTTTAAGGTTGGAAACTCCTTTGTAAATTTGAATACTCGAGTAACAAACATATAATTTTTAAAATATTATTATCTCAATAAATTTTAAGTCAAATGTATATAATGGGATGCCTTTCGCTTAATTTCTAACATACAAATAAATTTAACTTTAAAAATTAGTTTTTAAATAATGAAAAGCATTTATTAAAATGAAAATAGCTCTAACTAACATTAAGTTTCATTTTTCCAAAAAGTTCATCCCCTTCATCAAAACTAAATTTTGCATCCAATCCCACAATCAAGTTGAACAGTATAATAATTTTAACTAATTAATTCATTTAATTAAGCAAAAATTCGGATCCTCTATCATTAAAAATATGAGTGTTCTCAAAGTCCCTCTCCCCCATTACATTGATGGAAAAGACCCCTTACCAATACTAGAAAAGATTGGAATGATTCATCTTCTCATAAAAAATAATTATCTTTTGCAATTATTGTTTGCACCACAGTCAATTAGAAAATATTATTGAAATCTTATTTTTTCCTTAAAAATTTATTCATTGGAAAGTGAGTAGTAAGTTCACAGCATTTCAAATTTTGATAAGGCATGCGCAGAACATTTTTCAGATAAGGATGCTCAAGACCGTTATCACCCTTTCCTTATCTCTTCTTTCCCCCTCAGGGGTCCTCCCGGCTCCGCGCTCCTCTTGTCCCAGAACCGGCCTCCATGTTAAGTCTATGGGGGCTCCGCGCTCCTCTTGTCCCAGAACCGGCATTTTATATCTACTGTACTTCCTTCTACTTTTTAAATTGTTGCAAGGCGAGCTATTTTGAGACGATACATTCAAACAAAGAAAGAGCTGTGAAATAATATCGACTTACCTGGTACCATGCACTGTAGTCCAGTCACGCCTCGGTTGACACAGAGTCAAATTCAAGGTAATTTTTTTTTTAAATTCGTGGGTTCGAATGTTCGTACTAGTAAAGGTCTGCTACGTCCGAGACTCAATATCCTCACGTTGGTGTGGTGGGAAAAAGTCGCGAGTACGCTTCCAACTCATCCTAGTTCCTTGATCTAGTTTCAGATTAACGTCACCAATTGCTGTCGTCTGCTTCGAAGCGATGCTTAAAAATGAACAACAAAACAGCAAATACGTCAGCTTGAATTTTTTTTCAAAATAAATTCATATGAGATATGGAGCATCAAATGCTATTATTCCCTTTCTGTCTTTTTTACGACTTGAATACACATACGTAAGATACTTGTTTAATATACAGAATAAATCCAGTCTAATCAAGGATGCTAAATTTCTAAAATACTTCTTTAAGCGACTGCGCTATTGTCATAATACAATCACGACGCTTTTGAGTGAGTGAATATTAACGTCGCACTGTTCAGCTCCTCGAGGGTGACGGACCTCGAACATTTCACGACGTTTTTAGAACGTGACTTTGTTTCGAAAACTAAGACCGATAGAAAAAAAATCAGTGCAAAAGCCTAGAGCTTGAAAAGTGTACAGCGACATGCAAAATAATACTCTCAAATCATGGATTTGAACAAAAATACTGAGCTAAATAAAAAGAATCATGTTCCTCATCTTGCCAAGTAGCTCATGCGTCGCTTTTGCATGTTGTATCTCCTTACCAAGTAGTAACATATTTCTTGACTTATGCGCTTAAACAAACTAAACCAATAGAACTTCTTTCTGATTCATGAGGTGTAAAACGCAGAAAAATTTCGTGTTCCTTCCATGCATCTAAAGGAGTTTGGTACCTTAAAAATTATTAGATTTTAATAGTAAAATATGAAAAATGACCCGATATAAACCAAGACTTTTTCATAAAAACAGAGGATTTTATACATGTTGCCATAGCAACTATGATGTTATTTTAAAGTTTATATAATCGTTCTGTCACCCATCCGGTATAGTGGTTAGCGACGCTGACTGCTGTGCCGTAGGGCCTGGGTTAGAATTCCGGAGAATGCATGGATGTTGGTAAATATATAGTGCCTTTGCGGCAGGGGAGGGGGTACTTTAAATAGCCGTCGAGCCGTAAGTCCTCTCGTGAGGTTGGTGGAAGAGGAAGAGAGGTGGGAGGCCCCTGACCCCCTCCAAGGTATTCTCTCTCAAAATTGAGGTGAAACCGAGCTAAATCATACTGTCACCTGTATGGTGCTCAAGGCTACGTCTAACGACAGGAGTACATCTAGCCCCTTGCCATGATGAATTTCGAGGGCCTGGATCTGACACAGTCGAGATCAGGTGGTACAAGAAACAACATGTAATCGTTCAACATTTTATATATCCCTTATATGTACATTTAATATCTGACTCAATGAATAAATTAATGCAGCTTCGAACAGAACAATTATTAATTATTATTATTATTATTTGATAAAATGAGAATGTCAGATCTATTAAAATCTGATTGCTTGGTTTGATAACGAAACCGTATCGAGGTTTCAAGGATGCAAACAGTGTAAGATATTAAAAAAATAGCTCGAAAAACTGCTCTTCTATGCGTAAAAGCTTGGTTACCATTTTAAAAAATTCTAGTTACTCTTTTTAAGGTTTTCGATGTATATTATATGTTAGTTTTCTTCATAACCAAAGCACACTAAATGTGGTATAATTCTGAAATTTTCAGAGTTTAAAATAGTAAATATATACCGACTTATTTTTTTTATCAAACAATAAATAAAGAAAACTCCCATTGCATTGAGAAACAGATGCTTAAATCTTAGTGGAGGACATGTAGAAAAATTATATCGGTGTTATTTTGGTAAATAGTATTTTTGAAAAAATATTTTAAATAGTTTAGCTTATGTGTTTGATATATTTTCTATTAATTTGTAGTCACGCGCGCGCGCGTACTACTTTTAGAGAAAGAAGAGCATTAAAATTATATTGAAGAAATATTAAAAAGCTAACCAATGACCTCTTTTCTCGTGTAGTTTTGTAAATTTTGCACAGATGTTTTAAAACAATTCTTGCAAAATTTAAGCAAACTTAACAATCAATTATTGTGTAACAGATATACACTGAAGAGCCAAAAATCTGGTAAAGGCATGCATATGCAAATAAAGAGATATGGAAGCAATCAGAGTACGGCGCTGTGGTCGGCAAAGTCTATATGAGACAACGAACGTCTGGGACAATTGTTAGATAGGTTAATGCTGCTATAATGGCAGGTTATCAAGATTTAAGTGAGTTTGAACGTGTTGTTATAGTCGGTGCACGAGAGGTGGTACATAGCATTTCCGAGGTAGCAATGAAATTTGGATTTTCACGTGCGACCATTTAACGAGTGTACCATGAATATCGAAAATCCGGTAAAACATCAAATCTACGGCATTGCTGCGGCCGGAGAAAGATCATGATCATGCAAGAACGGGACCAATGACGGCTGACGAGAATCATTAAGCGAGACAGACGTGCAAACCTCACACTAATTGCTGCAGATTTTAATGCTGGACCACCAACAAGTGTCACCGTGTGAACCATTCAACGAAACATCTATATGGGCTTTCGAAGCCAAAGGCCCACTCGTGTACATTTGTTGACTGCACGACACAAAGCTTTACGCCTTTCCAGGGCCCGTCAACACAAAATTTGCACTGTCGATGACTGGAAACACGTTGTCTGGTCTGACGAGTCTCGTTTCCAATTGAATCGAGCTGATGGACGTGTACGGGTATGGAGACAACCTCATGAACCCTACATATCAACAGGGGATTGTTCAAGCTGGTGGAGACTCTGATGGTATGGCGTGATATGGGACCTTTGATACGACTCTGACAGGTACGTAATCATCCTGTCGGATCGCCTGCACCACTCATGTCCATTGTGCATTCCGACGGGGAATTTCAGCAGGACAATGCGACACCCCATATGTCCCGAATGGCTACAGAGTGGCTCCAAGGGCACTTTTCTGAATTTAGACACTTCCGCTGGCCACCAAAATCCCCAGGGATGACCATTATTGGATATATTTGGGATGCCTTGGAACGTACTGTTCAGAAGAGCTCGCCCCCTCTTACTCCTACTGATTTATGTACAGCCCTGCAGGATTCATGGCGTCAATTACTTCCAACACCACTTCAGACATTAGCCGAATCCATACCACGTCTTATGGCGGCACTTCTGAGTGTTCGTGAGGTTCATTGTAACACTGTATTTTTTTTAGGTTAAATATGTTTATAAAAATAGAATTGATAACTACACGGGGTAAGGCATTCTAAGGGGAAGTATATTTTTCAAAATTAAAACTATAAAATCTGAACTGAACTATTTTTTTCCGACAAACTCACATATACCCGTACACAAGCACGTACAAAAGATAGAAGGGATTTACACAAATTTTAATTTAAAACTTTCCTATTTATGCAACTCTTGCAGAAAAAATACTTTCCATTTTGTAAAAAAATTATTAAGATGTAACATTAGAAATTAATCATAATAAATACTAAAATCGACTCTAATGTAAATTCTCAAAAAACAGATTTCAGTATTAAAAGTAATAATGTATACATTGTATATTTTAAAGTCAAAACTCTGTCTTTTAGCTTCCTCAAAAATGTCTTTTCGAAATATTTTAACAGCATTTAAATATTAATAGATACAATCTAATTTGAAAATATAATTATGGTAACAAAATAATATACTAACTACATTTATCTTTCTGTAGATTAAAAAAGAAGAAAGCACATTGAAATAACTCACCTATAACTGAGTTAACTCACAAACTTTATAAATATTTAGAAAGAATTTTGAAGAAGAAATGTCTGTTCGATGCTTCAAACAACAATAACACAGCTTATGAAAATATTATTATAACAAAATAATATTACTTAAGAGGTAAGTTATATCAAAAATTGTAAAAAAAAAAAAACACATTTTTTTATATTGACTTAACATGAAAATTCAGAAAAATGATTCATGATTGATGATTCAGAAAAGAAATATCAAAATTTATCGTAAACATCAGACAAATGAGTCACAATTCTTTTTATTCATGGGGAACAGCAATGAGAATGTTGTGCAATGTCTCGTGCTGTATAAGTGAAAGCTCTCTATAAATTTTCCAAAAATTAAATTCTTAGAAAATTATGATGAGGAAAAAATTTCAAACAATTTTCAGACAAAAATTAAATTTTGGGATTAGTTATTTTATCCCGGAATTTTGGGATTTGAGGAAACACCGGGATCTCGGGGCTGCAAACCCTAGTCTATTTTGAATTGTGGTTGCTCTACCTGGTACTAACCGCTGCTACATGTCTTGGCAATGAACGATAGAGTTCTTGAAGTATACACTCACACTGTCTAAAAACTTTGCCAGAGTTGACTTCTGCAGCCGTAATGGTAATGTCGAAACAGTTGTTATCGAACTATTCATTATCAGACCATTGATTAGATATCTTTTATAGGCGATAGTTAGAGTGAACAGGCAGGCAATACAACCTGGTGGCCGTCGAAGAAGTCTTGAACATTTCTTACCATATGGGGTTGTGAAATGTCCTGTTGGAATGCGGACAAGATGTGAGGTTAGGGAAAACAACCTCAGAGATAGGGTCAGTTGGTCATTGCACCTACAATGTGTACCAGGAGTGTGTAGGCGCGGTATTCAATATCATCTCCAAACTATAAAACCGGATGAATCAGTTAAGCAACTTCTCTCGACTGTGTCTAATGTAAATATCGCAGAAAACAGTGCTATTCATTTGTAAGGACACTATCGTGTCATTCGGATACCCGCCTTTCAATGCATTATTGTATACGACACAGAGGCAGCAATTGATGCCATTCCACTTGGCTCTATACGACGTACAGTCTTCGAGTGTTGTTAAGAAACCGTATTTGTTGTGAGTTCACATTATTCAGCTATCAAGGACTTTTGGAGACGGACCTCGTACTTTTGAACCATGGTCAAGTGTCAAGGATGATACCTAAGCTGACACCAACTCTCTTAACATCCACATCACACCAATGGAAGGAAGTTTAAGCGTCGGCAGATTTAACTTGCATCAGCTCCCTGCATGGCGGATCTTCAGCGGTACCAGGCATTTAAGATACGCCGGCTACGAGTCCGTTATCTTGACCAACTAGGCTGCTGCCGCCACCGTATTTCTTGTGACAATCCTGGTTAGACATAGAGGTCCGTCACTTCTAAGCACACTTTATGCCGGCCATCACTAGGTAGCTGATGAAATAGCTGTCGTCGTTCAATTGTTCTTAAATTCATGGATTACAGGCTCTCATCACTGCTGTTCGATTTAGCCCGTCTGATAACCAAATCCTCTGAAGGTTAATTCCTCGATAGGTCACTATTCTTTTTTGGTAAAATTAAGAAGCGCGTATAGCGAAGCTTAGCTTCGTTGTTTTCCTCATGATGTTACATTTGGGGGGGGGGTCAGCAGAGTGAGTGAGTGAATATTAACGGCGCACTGTTCAGCTACACGAGGGTTTTTGGTGACGGACCTCGTAATTTTGAACCATGGTCAGGTGACGAGAACGACACCTGTGCTGGCACCCCTCTCCTAACTACCACACCACACAAACGGGAGGACGTTTGAGCCCTCGACAGATTTCACGTGCACCACTTCCCTACACGGCGGGTCTTCCGTGGTACTGGGCTCGAACTCCTGACATGCCAGCCACGAGTCTGATACCTTGACCACTTGGCTACGGTGGGTCAGTAGAATAGATATAGGTTCGAAACATCAAAAGCGTAGACGTTTTGAATTATCTGGAACTATGAAAGCAAAACATGCTAGTAGCTAAATTATTTTTTTGCCTTATTGCTAATAGAAATTTAAAATAATGGTAAGAATTTAAAAAAATGTATTAATTCAAAAATAAGAAATTTCATTATGAAGAGAGAAAAATTAATTCAAATTCAAATCCAGTAAGGATCACATCATTTAACTATGTTGTTTAAGCTTAGGAGTGAACGGAAGGGTTAAACATGTCTTACGTCCAATCTTATCTTGTTTGCTCAACAATACTGGGCTGAGAAACATCAATTCCTTTATACGAGAGTGGAAAGCCGATGGATGGATTATTTTTAAGTCGAACTAGAAAGCTATTCTAGAATTATCTACAACGAAACTTGTAATTTAGAATTTCAAGTGACGAAGACGACACTTGAGCTGGTATCCCACTCTCCGAACTTCAATTCTGCGTCAAACGGAATAGAAGGTAACATTACAAGCCCATGTTAAACACTCTTAAGTGTAATGTTTAATTTTAGATATGATTATGTACTTTGTATGAAACTCGAAGCAACGCAACCCTGACACGTGCCCTGTCTTCAGGAGAGAATTAATTGCGATTAATGTAGGGATTGCTGCTATCATGTCTTATGATTGAGATTGTGGGGAACTACAGATTTTATTGGAGAGCCGCAGTGCGCTACAATATCTTAGCGGCTATTCCTTCTCAAACAATGAAACCATCGTTTCTATTCTGCTCAAACTGAGGATGATCTCTCAGATCCACGACGTCCATCTTCACAATAGATACCATCCCATATTAACATTAGAGGTAATGAGATAACTGACAGAATAGCCAAAGAGAGTAGTGAGAATGTGAAACGGAACTTCGTTCAATTATCAAGAATTGTAATCACATGCAATACCTAAACAAAATCTAATATGGTGCATTCCACCTACGCACCAATTTTACGAAGGAGCATCTCCTGTCTCTCTGCTGGAAATCAAATGTGACCATGGCTCCCAGACTGCTATAGCTAGACACTTACAAGTAGCCGCTTAAAATGCCTTTCCAATAGAAGAGTCAGAAAAATCTACTCCAATTGTAAGAAATGTTGTGACCTTCCAGCTCCACCGGATCACATTCTGAGATGCATCGGACTTTCTAAGGGGGACTTAACATCCTATCCCCCTAATATTATAAATTTTTTGGAGGTCAAAAATCTTCTGGAGCTTATCTGATACATATCAGATCATTCGAGGATAAGAAACAACATGAATCTCAACATCGAACTCTTTTTTCAATATTTGAAATTAATTTTTAGTAACACAATTTTCTAAAAATTCACACAGTATAACATCTATGAATTATTCGTAAATACGGAAGTTTCGAGACGTTAAGCATAATATTTTCTTTTAAAAAGGTCTACAGAAAATATACTTGTTAACTTTGTTTCGGCAGAACGAACTATATTAAAAAAAGAAACGAGTCTTGCAGTAATCGCATATGATGTGTAACATCTGACTTGTTATCATGGTAAATACGCAATAGTGACTTTAATCCTGAAAGAAATAAATCGGTTATGACTGGAAATAATTTTCTATCGAATAATTATATCTTTAATGAAAATTTATTTAATTAACACAAGGAGTAATGCAGTTTTTTATCAAAAATATTTATTATTGTTCAATTTGGGGAAGAGCGGAGACAATAGATTTATGAAAACTAAAGTATGACACATATACTTGTGATTTCAAAGTATTTAAAAATCGTTGAAAAACGGTGTCAATAACAATACCACTGTTAGTTGTCGAAACATTTCAATTAGCGTTCATTTCGATCTTGAGTTCATCTTTCAGAAAAGCTATGAGCGGCTCAGCTTCTGGCAAACTGAAGTTAACGTTAAAATCACCACTCAAAATCATGGGAAGCGCGCGCGCGAATAATAGTTTTTTTTTTTTTTAAAGAGCAGAACTACCTTCGGTATACGGTAAAAGAACAAAATGCAAGAAATCTTTAATTTTTTAACTGTTTGATTCGGAGAAATGTATGCGACCACCAAAATTACAAGATTTGCTTATATGTGCGGTAGGCGGGCGTCTTAATTGCTACTACAGTTGGACCCCCAGACGAGGGTAGCGAAGAGACACCGTCAAGCGCATACTTAAAAATTAGAAATATTAGAGAAAATCAAAAATACCCGTTTATTTAATTAGTGTTTTTAATCGAGAAATCTTTTTAATCACAATTAAAAATATTATATTGGCAGCGACAGGAATTAACCTCAAAATATGAAAATGATAAGCACTTAAATATTTATTCTAATAATTCCATATTACTTACTCCTTTTTTTTAAAGAATGATGAGCTTTGTCAGACGCTTAACAAGAATAATAATTGTTAATATATAGTTTACACATATATAAATATATCCTCAAATTCACACACAACGTGCCCTGAGACTTTGACATTTGAGCGTAAGAATCACAAGTTTATTCTGGATGAAGTCTAATAAGACTAGCTGGTATGTGCGGTAGGCGGGCGTCTTAATTGCTAGTAGAGTTGGACCCTAGACGATGCTAGCGAAGAGACACCCCCAAGGCGCTGAATTGGTCAATTCAAACAGCGCGCGCTTCCCCGACTTCCTGTTACGCATTTCCGTCCCTTTTCACGAAATCACACCAACAAATATCCAGCAACCGAGAGTAAAGATGTTACACATCAAAAAGCGCGTAATCGTAATTACGATATCGAATTCATTTCATTTTAGTTCAACATAAACCATCAGAATGAAAAAGTAGCCACCTTTCGTGGTTGTATAATCCCTCTACCTTCTCCAATGCGGAGCGGAGGTCGTGATTTCTCTAAACAAATTGGATTGTTATCTCGTCCCCGGGCATGTAATCCCTACCTAATGAAGAAAATCCCTCAATGGAGAAAAGGGGAAGAAGTCCTTGTTTTAGTGGGAATGGGACAGATGGGGAGTGTTCATCTTCGCGTAAGATGGAGAATATGTTTTCGCGATCGAAATGAAAAATGTTGGAGAATAAATGTTCTTCAGTTTTTCACAAATTCTGTTTTAATTTTTTAACATAAGACCATTAATTCGAAATACGGTAGTTGTCCGGAGACGCTGTTGGCATATCTCACGCAGTAATCTTGAAAATTATCTTCTGGTTTGATTTTCTTTACTTCCAAATGTTGATACTGATAAATGATTTTTTTTTTAAAGTTTATATTTCCAAAAAAGATGTATCCTGTCAGCTTAATTTAAAGATGAAAGTCGAGGAAACCATATAACTTTAAAGGCGCATCTGTTTATATGAGGAAAAGCACAAAAATAATCGGAATTGAACTGTTACGCAAACATGCTTTGTAATTGTGAATTGTGCTGTTAGATTGTGTTAGTTGGGGAGGGGGTCTTGTCAGTCTGAGTAAAGTGGATTGCTTGCGATGCTCTGCTGTGAGCGTTCCTGTTTCAACCCCTTGGCTATTAGTGAAGTGGTCGACCACAAACAACACAGATTGTGTGTGAAATTTTGCTTTCTGTTGGGAAACATTACCACCAAGACCCTTCGGAAGCTTCGATAAACCTTCAATGGCGATGCTTTGGGAAAATAACAGATATACGAATGGCCAAACTCAAATGTGCTATTGATGAAAAATCGTTCAAAGACCATTGATTAAGTTTTTGAGGAACATGTCTTGGAGCACGTTCATAACAATGCTTCATTGCACACAGCTTTGATGGTTCGATAGTTTATGACAAACAAAACATTGTGCTTGTGCCACATTCACCATGCTCAACCGATATGGCCGTGTCAAACTTTTCTTTTGTTTCCACGGAAAAAGTGAGGTCTAAAAGGAAAGAGATGTGAATGAAGTCACCGAACGGTTTTGGACGGAATCCTGCCCCAAGAGTTCCAGAACTGTTTTGAGCAGTTTCAAAAGTGTTGGGACAACTGCATCAATACACATGGGTAATACTTTGAAGAGGACTAATATACAGTGCAATAAAAGTGTAAAAAAATTAAATAAATAACAATAATAAAATCCGGTTGCTTTTGGGTCCCCTTGGATACATATATTTATATTTAGTCTGACCCCGATTTACCAAATTCACCGGGGCTGAAGATTTTATTCGTTAATTCGGGGTTATTTGTAATATCAGGATCCCAAAAAATTATTTATATTTACCTCTTGGAAATTGTATAATATAAGCAACTTCACAAGAAAAACACTGTTTAAAGACTAATAACTTTTTTTCAGCAGTTAAAAATACTTTAAGAGAATTATTACGCGTCAAGTAATTGGAAATCTTAAGAATCTGCCTAATGGATGTTAAACAATTTTTTCATTCCTAACTCAAAAGATTTATTTGTTTTTGTTTTTATAGGAGAAGTAAATATGCGTCATTTACATTCTGCTGCGTGAGATACGTGTTTTCACAGTTTTCAAACAATGTATATCATTAGAAAATGTAACGGTATTTTAATAGTAGTTTTATTTTCAACTTCCTGTCCTATTCAAAACTTATGCGATAGGTTACATTGATGACTCATCAGCCCTTGTAAAGTCTAATAATGGACTGCACCCTTTGACATCGAAATTTTCTGCTCACAATAAAGGTCTTTTTCTGTTTTGGACCCAAAAAAAGTCATTTAAATTTAAAATTTCAATTTTTTCTAATCCAAATTTAAAAAAATTCGACAGTTGAAATAATTCATTAATTTGGGATTTATTATTCCCTAAATAGAAGTTTTTTATTTTATTTTAACCGGGGGAATTGAAAATTAAATAAATAGTAATATTTGGTAATTTGGGGTCCGACAGAATATATGCTCTTGATCATTAAAATTGCTACACCAGGAAAGAAAGCAACTAACAAAATTTTACTTATTGCTCATATAGTAGTAGAAAGATCGTAGATTAAATGTCGGCAGATTAATTGTACGCAGTTTGAAGGTGTACAGAGTTCGGAATTACTACACACGGCTGCCGTCTGTGGTAGCTAAAACGGCCCTGTTAAGCATTGAGTCGATATGGGCTTACATGACCGATAGGGGGAAGTCATTCCATTCTGCTTGAAGTCTCTACCGCATTTTATCAATCCTAGTAGTTGGAAAGTGGTGATGGCCTAGTCTCTGAGTAACTAATGACCAGATATTTTTAATGGATGAGAAAACAGGAGGACACTTGAGCTGGCCACAGTCGAACACACTTTTAAATACCGTAAAATCCGACGTACAAACGCGAACTGATACTTTCAAGCTGCATTTCTTAAATTTTAGATATATTCACCGTATAACAAGCATCCCCTTTCTTTATTAAGGAACCTGAAATGTATACTTGTGCAATCCTATTATGTTTTGAAGTCATTTGTTCGCGCTCGAGGTATTATCCCTGGATTTTTGTAAATATAATATACATCTAGAAAACTACAGCAATTTAAATTAGTTAGGCATGTTATTTCTTTTAAATAGTATTTCGACCTATGTAGAAATCTAATTTTTTATGCTCATCTCTTTATTTATTTTTAAAGTTATTCTTTTTTTTATACCCAACGTATAACGTGCCCTGTACATTTCGGTCTTATTTTTTGTGTTAAAAGTGTGTGTTATACGCTGGACTTTACAGTAGGTCAGTACAAGACAGAAAGATGTGTTATCTTGTTTTGAAGATGACATCTCTGAGCCTTCGAAGTTAGTCTCATCACCAGTCATGAAAAATGTAACACTGGTTGCTCAGATTACCAATTGCACAAACAAGAAGGGATCGTTAGCCGCCCATCCGGTATAGCGATTATTGACGCTGACTGCTGTGACATATCGTTTGGGTTCGAATCCTGGGGTAGGCATGGATCTTCGCAAATGTACAGTGACATGGGGGCACTCTAAATATTCATCGAGTTACAAGTTCTTTCGTGTGGTTGGTGGAAACTGTAGAGAGGTAGGAAGCCCCCTGACCACCCCCAGGGTGTTTTCCCTCAAAGTTTAGGGGGGGGGTCAGAGCTAAACCGTAATCTTATCTGAATGGTGATCAAATCTACCGCAAACGAAAGGTGTAAGAAACTATCTTTTGCCTAGTAGAGTTTCTTGAGACTCGATTTGGAACTGCCTATCAGGTGGTATTGGAAACAACAGAGGTGTAACCAAGTGTATCGGGAACACTGTATTCCCATTTGAATGCACTTGTGCAGGTATGACGATATCAATTCAAGCTAGCCACTTGCATACTTCTCGGTGTCTTCAGACCCGAAAACGTCCATCCTGGTGAGCAAAAGTTGTGAATGAGCTCTGTGAAAGTTGTATTCAGTATTTGTCTCCAGTTTTGTCGGGTGCACCATTTTCTATTTTGATTATGCCCCGCCACACAGCTGTAAACCGGCTTCTTTGCGGATAGGATCAACACGTCCAAGAAACACCTGCAACTTTAAAATATTGCGCGGTGTTGTCTTGGACATCGCCCTGGCAACCTTTGGCCCTTCCCCTACTCCACCCACGAACCAGATGCAACTCGAGGATAAGGGGGCCGACCACTATGATCCCGAAGTCTAGAGAGGGTACAAAGAGAGATGGTTAAAAACTTTCGTAGAGACGAGACTTGACATTTTCCCTCACAAACAACAGAACTTGGATTCTAATAATTCTAAGCAATATTTTTAATAACTTCAGTGTATATACTGTAATAAATAGCTGCTGCATAAGTAAACTAAATATTTAAATTAATAAATATCACGTTACTTTTATTTATCTCATACGTTACAAAAATTGCAATGAAAAAGATAAAGGGAAACAATTTCTTAAAAATACTTTAAGACAGAAGTTCGAAGAACCGCGTTCTTCCAACCTCTGATTTAGACGATCCTGGTAGCTCGCTAGCTCCCTATATAATGGTATAAAAAGTTTTTCCAATCAGTGAGACGACATCAAATTAGTGAAATATATAATTTTTCTCTGAAAAAAATGGCATATTTTTTTCTTTTTAAACAGTAGTAAAGCATGGTTCGCGCTTGTAAATTGAATTGTAACGTTATTCATCTCCGGGTTGAAAAAGGAAGATCGCGTAAGATGTAATCCCCCCACCTAATGAAGAAAATCCCTCGATGAGTTAAAAAGAAAGGGGAAAATGCTGGAAACAAATCTGAAAGTCGATTTTTTTTGCGTGAACAGACGGTTGTTCGATTTGATCATGTATGAGAGATTAGAATTTTAAACTTTGGCGAATCTATGTACGACAGTCCTTGATCTCTCTCTATCTTAAGAAGGACCGACGACCCGAAACAATTCGATCTGGTTGTCATGGCAATCGAATGCTTTGAATTTCAGCTCGGTACTTCTTTCAAAAGCTGAAGCAAATCAGATATTAATGTCGTCCGATCGGACACATTTTTTGTTTTTAAAGTCGAATGTGCTTAATACATAGGATCGGAATGCACTGAATAAATTGCTTTTTTAATTGATGTTTTCTTGGGGTGATTTGATACCGCAAAGATCTACTGGGAAAAAGGTTTAACATTTTCCGTATATAAACATCCATTAATGTATAATAAACATGTAAAAACCCAAATGTGTGTGTGAATTTTAAGCACACCATGTGTGTATTTGAGATTCAGAGTATTATTAAAACTTCTGAATTATCAAATAAATCGATATCTTCTAACATGATCGAAAAAATGAATGGAATACAATTTTAAAGTGCCATTTAGAAATATAAGCAAATATATTATAAATTTAAATGTAACATATTGGATAACTACTGAAATTGGGACAGGTAGGATTAAGCTCTTCCTGAGTGTCTCTTTTTTTAATTACATTACAACAAAACGTTTTCATAAAAGGTGTCCTTTCTTTAAGCTTAAAATTGTTTTAAACGCAAAACTCATTTGAAATTCTGTTCCGATTGTATAAAATCACCAAATTTCGCTACTATTTCCAGCATTTGATCTCTCGACTATTCTCGGGTTAGAGTCCTGGTACCACTGAAGATACGCCTTGTAGAATGAGCCGATGCAGTTAAAATATGTCGAGGCTCAATGTCCTCCTGCTGGTGTGGTAGTTAGGAGAAGGGGTGCCAGTTTGTCCTCGTCACTTGATCGAGGTTCAAAATGACAATCGCTAATAACCTTCATGTAGTTTTATAGTGGGGTGAAAATAGATTCTTTTTTTCTCGCGACTGTAGCATTATTTAACCGTTGCCAAATGTCGTGATGAACGGCTCATCATGAAAAACCGTTTCCGCGCATGTTGAAACATAACACCCGTACTTTTAAACTGTCTTGTTTTCTTCATTTTCTTTTTTTGCGAAAAATGATTACAATTTAAGATCCATTTTCTAAGGCAGAGAACTTAGTGGAGAAACTTAATTATCAGTGAGTGAATATTAATACCACACTATTCAGCTACTTAATTCGTCATTTTGAATCATGGTCAAGTGACGAGGACGTAACCTGAGCTGGCACCATTTCTATGAACTTCCACGGTACACCAACGGAAGGACGTCTGAGCTTCGACAGATTTAACGCCCCATTATATGGTGGGTCTTCAAGGGTACTAGGCTGGAACTCAAAACACGCCAGCCACGAATTCGTTACCTTGACCACTAGGCTACCGCGGGCACGAAACTGAATTATCAGTCACTGAATTATTCCATCGAATAAAGAGTGTGTTAAGTGAATTGATGGGTATGACGGAGAGAGAGTACGTGCATTTACTTAAAAATAGGCAAGACGCTGCCTGAATAATCCAGTTGTTAGGTATTTAGTTTATTTAAAATTTAACTGTTCTAATTTTAACACAATTTAAATAATAGTAATTTAAACTTAACTACTTATACAAATAAACTTTGGCGTAAATTCTTCCAAATCAGCCTGTTTTAAGCAGTGTGGTTCTTTTCGGTTTGCTGGATACAGATTTTTCCAATCATGGTGGCACTTTCAATATGCATAAATAAAAAAGCTACTGTTAGCTTAAAAGCTAAGCTTTTAGTAATATCACTGCTAACCCTCAGTACTGGATAGATGCTCAAAATAAGATCCCTCTCCAATATAATCCACGTATTGATTCAGAGCAGGATGTTATTAAAAAATGGATCATAATAGCATAAAAATAATTGAAAAATCTGTATAAGTCAGTCCCACAGAATTTGTGGATAAAATATTTCAATTTTTTAAAAATTACTTTGAACATAGTTTAGATATATATAATTTTTAATGAAGATTATATTTTATATAATATATCGAAATACACATAATTACATACAAAATATGTTTACAACTAAAAAGAATATTTATTATATTTTATTGAACTCGTTACGATGACAAATTGTGATTGTTTTTAGCTGACTTCTTTTTTTTCTCGTGATCTGCGATTGAAATATCTAAATTGCTATCTTCTATTTGTTAGTTTTTTCAAAAAATGTATAAAATATTGTATAATTTTAAGAGTTTAGCTTTTGCCATAAATAAGTGTAATAACTAATTTTTTAGTTTTTTCTTATAAATAAGTTTTAAAGAATGAATTAAAATGTTTCTTATTTTTAGTAATATTTCATTTAAAACCTGTTTTCAATTTTTGTAAAAAATTTTAAAATGTTATGATTTTAAAGTATAAAATATGTTTTAAAAACTTGCTGACTTTAAAAATACTAAATCTCTCATTTCTTTCTAAGTTTTTAAAAAATGGAAGAAAAAGAAATGTTTAATGATCGGCAAAATACGAATTGATTTTTTTCCCCAGTGTTGATCGGTTTAACCCCTTAAGCATTAATCACGAGTCTGACTCGTGTAAACTTATTTTGACTTTGTAAATCAATCACGAGTCCTACTCGTGTAAACTTATTTTTACTGTGTAAATCAATCCCGAGTCCTACTCGTCTAAACTTATTTCTTAAACTTTTTTTAAATAATTATTTCAGGCACATAATTTATAAATAAGTAATCATTTAAAACTTTACAATTTATTCAAACAATTAAAACTACAAGGGGTTAAAATATTTAAGCGACCTGAACCCATTTAACAATGAAAAATTGTATTGTTTCCTCCGAATTTAAATTCGAATATCATAAAAAATACTTCACATAATTTCTAATAAGTCTGAATTACATGATATAAAAAAAAAACATTAAAACTTATAACATCTAGTTTGGCGATTTAAAAAGGCCGATTTTAGTGAAAAATTTCTGAGATTTTTTATGAAAATAATTTAATATGTTTTTAGTAGCTTCGATAAAAAGAATGTTTCATTCCAAGAGCCAAAAATTGTTTTGTTTTTGCTGGAGTGATGGCAGTTCTAAAAACAAATTTTCCTCGCGGTAGTCGACACTAATAATACAAGTAGTGTGTATGAGCACTATCGATGTCTTCACTGCGAGATGCATCTGTGTGCAGTGAAACATTATTTACAGAGACGAGTTTAGTGGATATCTCCAAGCAGAAGGAGTAGTTTTAATCAGCTTTCCTAAATTGCTGCGTGAGTTAGGCGACTGTTTTTAAGCTGCACGTACTTTTCATAGAACACGCATTAATTTTTTAACATTTAAACATTTATTTTTATAAGTGATCAGTACCAGTGCTGTTGCGGAAATGCATTATTGTTGCTTTGATTTTTATGTTGAATTTCTTTTATTTTTTTTTAATTTTGTCTAATTTTTTTCTTCTATAAAAATATAAATCGTATTTAACTTGATTTTCTTTATTTATAAACTTTTTTGGTAAATTGAGCTATGAGAGGTTGCAAGGAAGGGATTAAGTCAAAGAACCATCATTGAATTAAATGGTATTCAAATGAACAATTTTGAAATGAAAAGGAATGTAAAATAAACATTGCAATAGAAAATATACTGCAAACATTGCTTAAGATTTAATCAATTACAAATAGAAATAAAAGTAATACTTTTGTATAAAATAGTATTTTTTTATTGAATTACTCTTACATATATATACATTACATTATTGTTGGGAATATACAATGCTATACATTAATGGCAGTTTTACATTACATAATGCTATGCTTTAATGCTATGCCTATTTGTTTCTAAGCAAATCCCACATTTCTAAGTTGAGTTCCTTAAAAAATAACTTAAATATCTAGTGTCTTAAAATAAATAGATATCCAGAGTTATTCATAATTCTCTCCAAGGTTTCGGTAAACTGTAATAAAGAAAAACTTAGACGATTATAGCAAAAGAGAACAAATTAAAGAGTACAAGTTTTATTTACATATTTTACTAGTATTCTATATCTGAACCTTTGGTCACATGTCCTACACCAATGCGGTTTACGTCACGGTCATCATGGCCTACATCTACTAGTTCCAGCCACATTCTTCTCAACATCATAGTATAAACAGTACACACTGCACAATCTATACTACAATACTATCAATACTAAGTTAAGAACAAGTTTAATAATTAATGGTAACTTCCATGGGCTTGTTATATACAAAATTTTACACAAAACTTAATACTTATTTTTTGATAACTATAACGGTTTATAATTAAAGTTGTACTATAGCTTTAGCGTCATAGTACATTGTTATTGTATTCAATACATTGTTATTGTACGGAGGAGGGTGCGATGAAAATTATGATTGAAAATTCGGTCGCAAACATTGAAAGTTTGAGAAGCACTGTTGTAGTGTGATAGAAATTCACAATTTACTCATGACGCCACATATAACTATCCGTGGTGTGCAAAAGGTAAGAAACAAACCAATTTTTGTGGATTTTACAGAAACAGCTGGACCATTTGTGAAAATTGGTAAGTATATTCAAAAAGAAAGAAAAAAGATGCTTCTCTTTATATATAAAGGAGAAAATAGACTCACTTACACATTACGATATCTTCGGAGAACTATTCTACCTACAGACTTGAAACTTGGTGGGTCTGTTCCTTTTACACAGTAGAGATCCGCTAAGAACGAATTTTGAGAAATTTGAACCGCAAGGGACGTTACGGGGGTTAAGAGGCATTAAAAATAATTATTTCCATTTTTAAACCACTCAACGTACAATCTTGAAATTTGGTAAGCAGATTCCTTTCATAGAGTAGAGATCCAATACAAAATGAGTTAAGTGGAAATCGACCCCCAAGTGGCGTTGGGGGGGGCTTGAGAGCATTATAGATAATTATTTTCATTTTTAAACTATTAGTCGCACTGTCTTTAAATTTGATAAATAGACTTCTTTCATAGAGAGTAGAAATCAGCTACAAAATGGGTTTTGAGAAAATAGAACCTAAGTAGAAATGTAGGGGATTAAGGGGCGTAATAGATAAATATTTCCGTTTTTTAAATTACTTGACCGACCTGCTTGAAATTTGATAGGCATGTATCTTTCATGAAATAAATATCCATCACAAAATAGGGTTTGGGAAAATGAACCCCAAGGTGTGTTGCGGGAGTTAAGGGGCGTTAGAAATTCCGAGTTTTAAACTACCAGACGTACAGTCTTGAAATTTGGTGAACAGATTCCTCTCATAGGGTAGAGATCCTCTACAAAATGAGTTTCGTGAAAATCGATCCCCAAGTGGCGTTGAAGGGCTTAAGGGGCATTATAGATAATTATTTCTATTTTTAAATTACTTTAAGTACAGTCTTGAAATTTGATAGGCAGAATATTTTCATGGAGTAAAAATCCACTATATAATGTGTTTTGTGAAAATCGACCCCAAGGGGGCGTTGCGGGTTTTCAAGGGAACTTATAGAAAACTTTTTCCATTTTTAATTTATTAGACACACAGTCTTCAAATTTGGTGAGCAGATTTATTTCATAGAGTAAAGATCCGCTAATAAATGGGTTTTGTGAAAACGAACCCCCAAGTGGCGTTGCGGGGGCTCAAGGGCAATTAGACGTACAGTCTTGAAATTCAGTAAGTAGATTCTTTTCATAGAGTAGAGGACCGCTATAAAATGGGTTTCGTGAAAGTCAACCCCCAAGTTTAATTTCGGGGCATTAACGGGGAGTAATAGCTAAATATTTCCGTTTTTAAACTATTAGATCTACCTGCTTGAAAATTGGTAGGCACGTTTCTTTCATGGAATAGAGTTCTTCTAACAAAGAGTAAAACGAAAACTTCCCCTAAAGGAAGAAAACAAATTCCTGTTTTTAAATTGCTAGACCCACATACTTGAAATTTGTTAAGCATGTTTCTTTTGTTGAATAGGGATCCACTAATAATGTATTTGACGGAAATCAATTCTTGGGGGAGCAGGGGGTTACTGGGCATATTGGTAAAAAATTTCTTTTTTTGAACTACAAGGATTATAATAATGGAATTTGATTTGTATTTTTCTTTTGTTGAATTGAAATCCGCTAAGAACGGTTATTTGGGAGAAGGACTCTCAACGTGATTACGGGTGGTATTGATAATAAAAATTTCGTTCTTGCTCTATTAGATTTAGACTTGAAATTTGGCTTGCATGTTTATTTTATGGAGTAGAAATCCACCGAAAATTGGTTTTGCGGAAATCCACTTGGTTATAGGGTTACGAAAGGGCAAAGCATCATTCTATATGTCAATTTTAGAGATTATTAGAAAATACAAATTAGTATATATGTATATACTGTTATATGTAACAGTACATATTTATAAAACATCATGAAATACTCAGCGAAGTGGGTGGGTAACGCCTAGTTATACACATATATATATATATTATATATATATATATAATATATATATATATATAGGAATGTTAGTACATATGAAATCGCTTCAGTACAACACCGTTCATCCCATCACTATGAAAATTAGCATGTATAAGTATTTTTTTGAGGAGAAGGTTTTTGTGTTGTCTTTGTTGCAGCTCCCTACCAGGTGGTTCTACAGCAAAGTAAATTCTGCACCATTCAATCCATCGCCAAGTTGCGAACATGGTCGCTAAAAAAGGAGTCAACTTGGCTCTTCCAACACATTTCGCTATATCTCCATTGAATCACCATTATAATGTAAGGAACGCCGTTGCTTGCGAATATTAGAATTTTAACATAAAATAAATGCAACAGAAAGTAATATTAACGTATTACACATCCGAATATAATTTATCTCTTAAAAACTCCTTTATTCTTCAATTTTTATTGTTTAATTTTTGAAATCACCCGTGGGGAGAACGTGTACCAGCTAGTATCAAATAAAATTCTATCGTTCTTTCATTGAATGGATACTGATAAGACGAATACGTCCAATCGCTCTGTGTGCGTTTTTTTACTCGTGTTTACGAAAGCCTAGGATTATTTTTGAAAGTTTTGTAAACAATAGCACAAAGAAATTGTCTGGGTGATTGATCGCGATGGAAAGAAGTTAGAAAATTGTGGGCATATCAATCCCAAGAGTCGGTATCAAGATGGATTAATGTGGTTCCTAGACTATGGAACCAGCTTCAGAAGACTAGATAAATATCAAGTCCAGTTACTGCGGCCCAAAAGCCATCACGAGCCGAGATGATCACTTATCAACTATAAATCCAAGGTGAAATAAGGATATGATATTTACTCAACTTGTAAATGACCTCTCCTGGGTTCCCCAGTTGACAGGTATATTGTATTTTTAGATTACAACTTACTCTTTGTCACAAGATTAAAAGAGATCATCATTCTTGGGAGCAATCGAGATGGAGTCTCGACATTGATCCTAAACGCGTTCAATATGGAAGAGACCCGACCAATACCAACTTAAATTCCAGCTTGTGGCTTTTCAAAGGTGCAATTAATATTCTGTTCATTTTTATGAACGACAACTCTTGTTCCCATTGGACTAGGCTGCTTAACGAATGAATAGCTTGATGTTGGAGATGTTCAACGGAGGAGGTAGTCAGCCAATACTCCAGGCACGAATCTCATACAACATGTTTAAGATTCTTTTGGCAGAGCATTTGCATCTCACACATGCTAGCCCGCCCCCTCCCCGGAACATTTTCTTGGTGAAAGGATAGCATTTATTGTCCCATGACTTCAAAGACAGCCTCGTAAACAGCATATGAGAGTTGTGAGAGCCCCGTTGTTGTCAGGTGTGATTATAACCCTTATTAAAATTTTCAAAAGTGTTTCCCTTTGCTTCATCATTTTTGGACTATCATGCTTTCGTAAGCATAAACTTTTCATCATCATATTTACTGTGATACTTTTAAGTACTTTCACATAAAATTTCACTTGAATTGGTTCAGTAGTTTTTGAAAAAATCCTTGAAAATGGGCTTATTTCTTAACTGCTACCCACCAGTGTAGGATTTGAGTTAACTAGGTAAAACAGAGCATTGTTTATTTATAGTAACTGCTTTACTGCCGGCGGATCGTAATTAAGTTTCGATTATGTTAATGCTCACTGTATGATAAAATAAAAGATTATGGCATTGAAACTTTCATTCTTCTAGTGGCACGATATGGAGTTTAGAAGAATAATTCAATACGCCTCGCTCTCCTGATCACTGAAAAAGAATAGAATCTGCCGTTAATAACCTTTTGCCTGATGTGACTTCCTTCAGCTGGACAAATCAATATTGACCTACATCCGCGAACTGACCTTTAACTTCGGCAGAAGGAAGAGTTCCAAAACAGCGGAAAGGCATTGTTGAGAATCTGCTGTTACTTTTCACGCAACACACATGCATATTTACTTATCGAATGAATATTCACCGCAGCACACACACCCTCACGTTCGAGTGGGTCACGCAGAAGAATGATCTCATCGATCGTCCTCTTCCACCCCCTCTCCCTTGGGAGGGCTGTCAGGGGTGAACGATCAGCACAGTGACCAGCGAATTAATCAGAGGCCTTTATATGGAAACGAATGAAGCTTTGGATAACAGTGACAGAGGGAACAATGACTGCTCTACCCATGAGAAATGGATTGGTTGGATTTTTTTTTTATAATGCGATGATTAATATCAGTTATTGGACAAGCTCAGTCATTGTGGATGGATGAGTGCCTAGAAGCTAAAGTTAACCGGATTCGTTGAATTAACATTATTATAAAACACAGAAGTTTTTAATATTCAAGGAATAATTCTTAAACATTTTGTAACGGTTAACTTGACTATAGTGTCCAACGAGATGGGCCATTGCTTTCATATCTACTTTCGATCTTAATTTGATTGTAAGTCTCGTAGCCATAAAAATAACGAACACGAGATTATCTTACTTTTATTAATCTTGCTGATTAATCAAATAATTTGATTTTTGCTGACTTTCTCCTCCAACAAAAATTAAAGATTACAGATTATTTATCACTCAGAAGGGGGGGGGGAGGAAATCAAGCATGCCGACAAATTTTATTGTGAGTTATACTCCCACGTAGGCATTCAAAATCTTCAATACATTTGACCACAAGAATCTTTCTGCTAACGGAACACCACTCGATCGAAGGAAGCTCAAGGATAATTGATTGGTTGTCACAACCTTTCTCTGTTACTAACCACTATTCTCATTACTTCAATTTAAAACATGCCTAATTCCTTTCTACCCTGTGACCGACTAAAGGTGTGGAAGGAAATACAGGATCCTTCGACATGATAAATTCCAATTATTTTATTTGTCACTATATTTGACTCAAACACAAATAACACCATAAATAGGATAATTTAGTCAAGCAACAGAGGGAAGAGATGAGATTCGCGTCTGGGGAGAATACATTAATTAACTCCTTTATAATAATGTGGTTCTTTCTTTATATTACTTTACACAGAAGATAAGTACTTAATGACCACCTAACGATTTTAACACTTTAAACATAAACGTAATATGAAGTTCACAGTACCTGACTTAAGGCAGTCTTATAATCAATTGTAATTGTTTTCTCTTCCTGATTATAATCCTTTACAAGGTAATCTTTACCTTGAATTTTTCTTGTCACTTCTATTTAACTGAATTTCTAACTTTCTAACTTTTCATTCACTATTCTCTACACTTCTAATTCACTCACTCTTTAACCCGCGAAGTAGGAATATATATAATAAACTTAATTTACATATCACGCTTCCTTCTTTAGGAGAAGATTGGTAATTTTTGCTGGCCTAAAAGAATACCCAAAAGAACTGTTAATAGAAAGTCGCGCATTGATCCGTCACAAATTCACTTTATAGGATCCATTCCATTAACACATATCACGTTTCTTATGTAAGATGATGACCTTTAAGATGTGAAATATCATACCCCTGGCTAATTTCAAAAAGGAAAGTCTCTCGGGATAGTTCGATACAATCTGTACCGTTAGAAGGAAAGTAAAATAGAATTTCTTTTATGGATCACCTTTCACGAACCACATTTGCACTTACGTATGACATTGATACACATTTTATGTATATAATCAATGCTTAATTTTATCTTAAACTAGTGTAAATAATTTAAATATGCAGATTTAAGAAGTTATTATTACTTTTTCTTACATTTGCTTTATGATAAAAACTGTAATATTCGCAAGTAATGCCTTCCCTTACATTAAAATGGCTTTTCCATAGGAATTCGACGAAATATTGCCGATACAGCCGAATTGGCTACCTTTTCAGTGAATTGGCGACCATGTTGTCTACAATTTTTGGCGACGGCGTCCATATGAATGCTTCTGGAAATCACTGAATATAACGTGATGACCTGTGACGTTAGCCGACTTTTCGAGAAAGTAGAGGAAGAGGTAGCTACGCAGACTATAAATAGCGGTCGCTTCCTGAAGCTTAATTTGCACTGCAGTTGTTGAAGAGTTCATTTGTCTTCGACAAAGGCGTTGCTTGCGGCTAGTCTTTAACAGTACGTAACTGTATTTCTAAGTACTGATAGTTGTGCCTGAGAACTGTAGAAGGTGTGGAAATCTTCTGGTACTTATTGTGCGAATTTTACTGCTGTATCCTGTATTTTAAGGATTGATTTTGATAATAAATTGCATCGTACTTGAACAAATTCTTTGTTCATTAGCTTAAAGTCTACTTAATGATATTAACGTATGCATAAAAAAAGAAATTACAAAGAAAATCATGCCATTATACTACAAAAAAGTAATCATTAAACCTTGAAATAAAATTGCTTAGTGCATAAAGTGTAACCAATATTTTACAGACAACAATAGAAAAACATGATACTAAATCTCTGTAATGCATTATAATGGTACATAATATATACATAAGAGGATATTAGTAAGATTTATACAGGGTGAGGTTCACTACGGGACCGACAAACGTGTTGGGTGTGTATGGGTTACAAAGGTAACTTGGAATCATAAAGAAATGCAGGGTCACAAAGGCCGTAGTTACCAGCATTGGTAATAAGATGAACAGAAACAGCAATGGGAAGGAAACAATTTTATTTAACGGTTGTACAACAACACTTGTTTGAAATTACGGGCCAGAAGTCTTCTGGAAAGTCTGGCAGCGACGTTGCATAGAATCCCTGATATTCCGGAAGAAGGCCTGGAAGGTTTCGGGAATACCAATCCAGCTGGAAATCGTCATTTGCGATTCATTTCTTTAAGTAGTAATATAAACTTGTATTCAAACGAAGAACTACTCGACATGCTGATAGTGTTTGGAGATGCGGGTTGTAACAGGCACGCATCTCAGTGGTTGTACCAGGAAAGTTACCCAAACGTGCGTGTTCCATATATGACATTCGCAAGTGTGAATTGGTTCTCTTTGGTGTACGAGACACCCGTCCCTTCAATTGAAAACCTCATCGTTCGAATATCTGAAGCTGCTGGGAGGATACGTGACATGCCACGAATCTTCCAGAACGTAAGGAAATCTATGCAGCGACACTGTCAGGCCTGCCAGACGACTTTTGGTCGTAATTTTGAACACTTACTGTAGTACAACCTTTCAAAAATGGTTTTCTGCCCCATTAATCTGTTTCTGTTCTTTTTCTTAGCTCCTTTTCATCACAGCTCGCAACTAAGGCACTTGCGACCCTGCCTTCCTACGGGATTCCGTCTGTATACAACCTGTAAGCTTGTAGGTCAGGCAGCGAATCACAATGCATTTGTGTGTATCGTCATAATTTCTTGCTAAATTTAAAATTCTTTCATTTTAAAATCTTCCTTTTTTCATTCTTTAAGTTCTCCTTATAGAATTTAATCCATAATTTATTCATTTATTGTATTATATTAGTAAATACAGTTATGATGTGTGCATCTCTAACATCACTAGTTAACAAATGTTTTCATTGTGATCGGGGTAGAACGGATGGATTGTAAGCATCGCATTTTGAAACTACACTACGATTATTAGTGACGGATTTCTCAGTTACCAATCATGGTCAAGTGACCCCACACACAATATGGCTCTTCATCGGCACAACACTTTCCAAACTTTCACAACGGGTCAACGTCAGGACTTTGAACTTATTCTCATTCATTTGCCTCTGTACATATGGGTCTTAAACGGCACATGGACTCAAACCCGCGACTCAACAGACACGAATACGCGATTATGCCCACTTGGCTACTGCGGCCACGTGCAGGGTACAAAGATGTAACGGAAGTAATTTAAATGATAGTAAATAAAAGAAAAAATAATTGTTTAATTGGTTAATTACTTATTTCAAATACACTTGTTATTTCGAAAAATCTATTGTTTCTTGGATATTACATCAAAGTGCTTTGGCGCCTCTCATATCTTTCCATCAAACCTGGGGTTAGTCCTACTCGTTTCACTACTGTTAATGGCCATTGACTATTAAGGCTGCTTCTACCTATCGTGAAGAAAAATGAATATCAATGAACTCTTGGTCGAGCATTGATCAAATATAACTGAGAGACGGGACGGTAAAAGTGGCTATGATCACCAACTTATGGTCAGTATTATTACAGACGTGAATTATAAAGTCCTGAAGCTACTAACCCCTCCTCCCCGTGTTAAATCTGTCGAAGCTCAAATTCCTTCTTTTTGTGTTGTGTGGAAGCATGGAGAGTTGAGTGCAAGCTAAGTGGTCACATTTGTCATTTGACCTATGATTAAAATTACGACGTGCAAATTTCTTTGTATCTTTTACATATGTCTGTGTATTTTGTAAATTATATAAGTACGTAATTCCATGTAATTAATAACAAGAAAGTGCGTAATTATTTTTAAATGTTTGTTGAAGCTTGCTTTTGACAGTTCTGTATATGTGTGTGAATTTCCTCAATAAGATTGAATCCGGAGTGATTGCTCCTTGGCACACTGTTTTAGCTATAAACTCCCTTGCTCGATCCTCTTGGGCATTCTGCCAATAGGCTTCATGTTGCTTCTCATTGGGACACTTATAAACAGTTAATCAATCGAAAATATTAGTATGCAAAAATATATCAAGTACCATTTAGATTTCTGTGACTCCCTCTTTGGAAATAATAGAAGTTGAATCTAAAAAGGGCTCTAGCGTTGTCTGGAGAGTAGTGTCAGACATGAAGAAATTCAAATCCAAATTATATTTTCATGCTATTAACCAAAAAATGATTGCATTTTTCATAGCGTCACTTAACCCCAATGATTCTTCTTTTTAGGTGGATGATCAGAGAATTCGGCATTGACTCCCCCGGACGCTTACATGTAAAGAGTCAACTGACCACAAGTGACCCTTCCATCTAGAGAAAGAAGAGAGCGCGCGGGACCATCATGCAACTACTGTCTCTCGCTCTTCTCTTCTTGCTGCTTAACTACTGTTGTGCTGGTAGGGTCCTTGCAGCGGGACCCGCCGACGTGCCCGTACTGAGGGTATCCGTACCTCACGATGCGTACCCTGGTTATTGCATCACGAGACTCCATTATTGGGGTCAGGCCTTTTCCCTGTTGGATAACGAGTCCTCCGGGCTCTTCGCAGTTCTTGGAGATGGTCTTCTCATGCCTACTGCTGACCTGACTCATTTGGCAGATTCACCTCCACTCACCCTTGTAGTGAAAGAAGAGTCCCAGAACGGCACCCGAGAGCAGATGGTGGTCGTTCACGTCGTCGACCGCAATCGCTTGGTCAGATTTACCCAGGAAACTTACACGGGGAGTGTGTACGAGAACGAACCGGTCGGTACAGTAGTAGAAGGTTTGGATCGTCTCTTCGCTACGTCTGACCCTCACCACCCCATGGTGTACACCTTCGTATCTGGCAACGAAGAAGACGCCTTTAGCATTGTTCAGCCAGCATCCAACCTGTCTACTGCCCTGTTAATTCGTACCAATCGCGTGCTTGACCGAGAACAACAGGAAATATACGACCTGGTCATCAGAGCCACTGATGTCGAGGAAGCTAACTCGGCAGACGCATCGGTGACCATCGTGGTGGACAACCTAAACGACAATGCACCAGTGCCGGAGAGGACCGTTTACGAGTTCCGAATCCCAGAAGACCTGGAGATGTATTCCATTGTGGGAAATGTGAGTGCTAACGATGCGGATGGAGATAGGCCAGTGTATCACCTCGTGTCTCGACATCCCGTCTTCGCCATCATCCCCAAAACTGGTCAAATTCTACTCATTGCCACTCCCGAGCTGAAAACCTACAAGCTTAGCATCAGGACTCAAGACACTGCAAAGCCACCGAGAGTGAGTGCTCCTTTCTCGGTGTACATCGAGGTGTTCAGCGAAGAACTGTTGCCAGAGGCCGAGATGGATCAGAGCTTGGAGACCAATGAGGTGCTGCCCGTAAGGCAAAAGAGAAGTGTGAGGCCCACCAAGAGTTATGAATACAAGGAGACGGATGGTTCGAAGCCAGGAAAAGTCATGTTCCAACTAGATAAGAAGCACCCGCAAGAGACCTACAAGATGGAAGGTCCCGTCAAGTGGGTCGAAGTGGATTCTTCGGGAGATGTCAAGGTCAAAGAGCCTTGGGACTATGAACAGTTGGGAAAGGAGAAGACCATTGACTTCTGGGTCTTTGTCACAGGACCCAACATAAATGGTAAGTCCATTTTTTTTCATTCTTTGCTATTTGAAGAAAGGTTTTTGATCCCCCCTCTAGGTACCTGCCAGGAAAACTTTAAGTTGTTAGGAACTTTCTGCAAACATTATAGTTATGCTGACGCAAACACTACAATTTCATATCAGAAATTGGCAAAAAGGGATTTCTGGAATAAGGAGAAATCAGCCAAAATTCTAAATAATGGAATAGTTGTGCACCCAGTTGATGTATTTATTCTTAAGGCATGTCATTTCTTGACTAAATTACTGAGTAGAAATCGGGAACGAAGAATTCTTGTTTTTAAAAAAAAATTCACATTAGATCACATTTTATTTCAGTAACAAACGATTTCATTAAATATGTATTAAACTGAATCAAGTTCAGTATCAATTTTTAATATGTTTAATTTTTCTTTCTGAGCAAAAATATATATTCATATATATTTATTGTGGCTTATGTTTTTGACATCTTAAAAATCGCTTACGATGCATTTTTGTAAAAAGTTCTGCAAAGATATCATCTGTCACTTTTAAAAATAATATTTCTGTTTATACAATCTACATTCTTTGTTTCTCTTTCATCACATTATTTGAACCATAATTATCATTGTTTTATAAAGAAACATATATTATATATTATTATATCTATTGAATTAAATGAATCTTCAATATATATGTGGATAAGCAGAGGATGTTTATATGCATTTGTGGGAGGATTTCGAAGTTATTTTTTGTTTAAAATGTAAAAAACAATATTAAGCTTACCATCTGATAACTGATTAACTTTACCATCCATACTTTTTGCACCATGCTTTCCCGGGGGTATTTGCCATTTCTATTTTACTTTTTCTCAGCATTCCATCAAATGTGCGATTAGGGGGGAAAAAAGAAAAAACTATTTTCAGGAAACCAAAGGCATAGTCTATAGGTGAAAAATCGGTTGTTTTTGCAGGAATATGTTGAAAGGGTATATATGGGGTGTACAGAGGGTACTCTTGTCAATTTCCCTTTTTTGAAAAGATTTTTCAACTATGAGTATTAAATTAAATATTTGCTTATGACTGTTGGATTTACACATCTCGGAGTATTTCAACTCTGTGAAAATTGTTGGGGTAAAGAAACAGAACTTTTTCTGTAAATATTTTTTAAGTAAATTAATATCCTGATAGCATGAGTTTATTTTCATATTTTGAGATTTTCTCTCTTCTTATTCTTAATATTCATTGGAAGAGAAACCTTCGATTATTCTGAAACTTCCTTTTCTTCCTCGAAAACTTGTTTTTGTATCTTTTTACGCTGATTCATGTTTCATAAAAAATAACATTGTTTTACTTATATTTTGCCAAAGTATTTTTATGAAACCCTCTACAAAGTACTTTGCGTTTGTCTACACAAAAGGCGGTGAACATAAAGTTTTTTTTGGAGAAGGGGGGTTGTTAAGCTGCGAATCAATTTATCTTTCTGCTTATTGCTGCTACAAATGTTTTCAATAGGTTTACACTTATTTTGTGTGTCGGTGGATTTTGTCTTATAAAATTAGAGCATGTGTGTGCAACGGCACTTTGGACACATTTAAATAAGCACTTACCTTTTTCGGGTATTCACTGGAAATCTACTTTCCACGTAGAAATGGCGGCTGAAAACTTCTCTCTGAATAATAACATTGTTTATTTTACATGTAGAAATCCTTATGCAATACGCTTCACGGCTTCTTTCAATTACGAAATAAAACTTTTCTCCTCTAAAAGTGCAAAATGGTATCCTTTGACATGCATAGATTATTTATAGCTATCATTTTCAAAAAAAAGAAGGGAAAAAAAAGAAATTTGAAAGCATTGGTCACACACACACACAATAATTTCAATTTCTAATATAATTAGCCTCTTTGCATCCAAACTTTATTTTTTTCTTAAATCGTTCTTGAGATCGTCTTATATGAATTTATGAATATTTTTTTGCATATAACAGGGAAATGTATGCTTCATTTTTAAGAAAAAATGAAGGACAACTATCTTGTGTTTTACAAATATTTTATGTCCTCCATTTTGATCCAATTTTTGCCATTTTCACGTTAATAAAATTTTGCTCGCAAATTACTGTTCAAACTCTTTTTTAACGTCCTTATTTGAAGTAAAAGTTTTACCTTCTAAAATATTTTGTAAAGACCAGAACAAATGATGATCCAAAGGTGCCATCTATGGAGAGTGTGGTGGGTGTAATAATACGTCTCAACCAAGCTGTTAAAACTTTTGGTGAAGGACCAAAGGCATTATCTTAAGTTGTCACATCATCTCCGTGGAACACTACAGCTTTTTTGTTGATTCATTGTGGCTTTGTTTGTTAGAGTGAGTCTCATTCATTTTATCCAGTCAATAACAGTACACTTCAGAATAGGTCGTATTATAGTTTGAGGGAAGTTGAAAAACGATTCCCTTGAATCCCGCCAAACAGCCAGCATCACCTTCTTTTTGATAATTATGGATTTTCGAAGTGCTTTGAACTAGTATTTTTCCCCTTCTGCTCCGAGTTCTCTTGCGTTTAATATTGTTTAAGACAATCCATTGTGACGTATTCGCGTCACTCAGCTGAATAGTTGGCTTTTTTTTGTGGGTAAGATAACCACGTTCATTTGCATACGTGCACCCCTAAATATTGCGAGATCCTGTCTTCTGTCATTGCCTCGGGGCAACCTTTGACCGTGAGAAACCCCTCCCCCTTCACCTACGAGCCGGATATAATTCGAGAATAAAGGGGTGACTGTTCCCATCTTAAGACCCTGGGGAGGTCAAAGGAAGTCCGTTGGAAAACATCGAAGAGAACGATTGTGGCTTCCTCCTTTGCAAATATTATATTCTGAGTTCTAATGAAATAATCAGTACTTTAAATAAGTCAATCACACTCATATCAATGCGACGGAGAAAATTTCCTCCTATATACGAATAAGACATCCATAAGCAGAGTTTTGAAATTAAACCATTTCAGGGGATCATGAATGGTTCAATTCGGTACATTTAATCTCTCCGTCAACTCATCTCTTGGCGGGTCGCAATAATCAATACCTTTAATTTGCTTTCATCAGCTTCAACTGGCCTTCCACAGAAATTTTGACATCAAAATTACTGGTACGAAATTTTATCAAATCAACTTTGCCGATCTGTCAATTCATATTCTCCATACACATCGAATCCCCCCCCCCTGAACAGCATTCTTACCATTTTGATAGTAAAATGCAAACTATGCTGAAAATTCTGCTTTCTATTTTCCGTATTTCTTAAGGTATTAAACTAAGACTATTGCGCAGAACCCAACAAAATATTTGAGTTGTTACCCACCTCTCTCCTTTCTTAATTACCACACCATTTCAACAGGAGGACGTTGAGCCTCGACAGATTTAACGTGCGACAGCCTGCTTTACAAGGTGGACATTCAGTGGCATTAGGACTTGAACCCACGACACCCCGGCCACGAGTTCGTGCACATAACCATTGGGCTACCACGGTCTATTTTCCGTTCGAAAAAAAAAGAAATTTACTTTCCGATCATCTCAATTGAGAATGAAGTAATATATTTATCAAAAATGTTTCGTCAAATGAAAGAAAATGTAATTTGACGTTATTAGCAGTAAAAGTGAGATGGAAATGGTTAGTCAAATGTGGTATGGCAAATAATTGGCATCAATTATTTGTACTGTCGCTTTACATTTTATATTGTCAAAAAAACAAATAGTTTTAGAAGATATTATCAAAAATTGGTTTTATAGAATGAAATGTAAAGAATTTTTGAAAGTCTGAACAGTTCAAATAAGTTAATAGAGTTAAAACAAGTACTTGGTTTCAAAAAAAAAAAAAAAAATCTTTTGAAAAAAAAGAAAATTAAAAATTTTCTTCTGCCACTGTATAGTAATTTAATAAAAAGTTAACAGATTTTAAGTTGATTGTCGAAGGAAAAGTTTGTATTTGTTTTTAAAGTAAATAAACAGTTTTTTTTTTCATTACAACGAACAACATTTTATTTGTCGTGAAACAGATACGAAGAACGATTTTTTGTTCTTTCTCAGTTTTCAATATGGTACCATTTTAGAGATGTTCAAAATATTTGCTTTCTTCTATTACGGAGGTCAAATACTGACTGTATAATTTATATTTTAAAAAGGGTATGCAATGTTCAAGAGGGGGGGAAATGAGCTTCATTTTTTTAAACAAAAAAAAGGAAAAGGTACCTTAAAAATCTATGTCTTCGTAATTAATTTTTACTTGCTCCCTTGAGAGGAAAAAATTCCTTTTTTTTTCTTTTTTGCTAAACGGAAGATCGACGGCTTTACATTAAAAAAAATAGAATGGGAAAAAATATGGTGGAGAGAAATTTAATTTAATTCAGCTAGTAGTGTTTTTTCGATGAAATATTTCACGCTATTCTCCGATTTTGCCCCACAAAGGAGGAGGGTTTTACTCATCAAATTTAATTTATTCGTTTTCTTTTTCATTGTTTATTCATGAACTCGTGGCAACGGCTAAAAAGCTTTCTGAGGAAGAAAGGAACACGTGCACTTCATAAAAATATATGGAAACGTTCGAAACAGTGAATGTTTTTATGGCCTAATATTTAAAAAGCAAAGGTGGGAAAAGTTAAAATTCATGCAATTAAAATTAATGAGATGGATTTCACAGAATGTGCCTTTTTGAAAATTCATAGAACAAAAAAACAAAAAAACAAAAAATGTATTCTTTTCGTTATCTCCAAATCTCTAGTCAGCAGGAGTCCTACCACAATTGAGTCATGACAAATAAAAGCCAGTAACTGTAATCAGCTAATGAATAAAGAGTTTTTTTAATAAAACATATTGTTTAAAGAAGGTAAGTGTGAAATATTTAAACATAAATATGTATATGAGATCACTTCGAGTCCAAGTTTTTTTTTGTTGATTCTAATGAGTTGAAAATTCGACTTTGGGTGCCACTAAGGAGGAGAAATGTCCAGGCTCAAAGTACTCACATTGGCGTGGTGTAGGTATTTGGAGAGTAGGTTCAGATTTCAGTAAGTGAGTGAGTGAATATTAACATCACTCTATTCAGCGACTCTAGACCTTTTGGCGACGGACTTCTCAATTTTGATCCATGATCGAGTGAAGTAGACGACTCTTGCACTGGCACCCTCTCTTCTAACTTCCACACCACACTAACCATTTGAGCCTCGACATACTTAACGGCCCCCTATGCATGGTGGGCCTTCAGCGGTGCTTGGCTCGGACTCTTTACACTCGAGCCACGAGTCTGTTACTTTGACCACTTAGCTACCGTGACTACCCAGTTCAGGTGCCATTCTGTCCATTTTGAAAATTGCGACATAACTAATAGCCCTCGTGTTGCTTCGTTGCTCAGGAAACGATCAATAGCCTTTTTGTAATTTGATAGAATGAAAAGGAAGCCCACAAATATTTTAATACTTTTTTATGTTATTCAATATATAAACTAAACTCAATGGGGTAACAGGCCATAAAGGGCCAAAGCCTACCGTGCCCATCTCAGTTTTCATGACCTTAAGCACTGAGGTGCATGAGCAGATGTTCTGGTCAGGTGGTCAGTCTGAAACGAAACTCCTAGTGTTTAGTTCCCAAGCAAGCTTGGTACTCATTCATCGGTCCACTGAAGAGATGAAAGGCTAAGCCGACATTACCCAGCTCGGGTTTGAACCACGGCCCTTTTGAGAGGAATCGCGGTACGCTACCACTCAGCCACTTGTAATTACAGTAATTACTGTTGCCAGTACCCCTTCCCAATAAAGTCCCACAATTTCCAAATCACAAGTCTCCAATTACAATAGGTTGCCGCTGAAGACCCTCTGTATGGAGGGGTTGATACACATTAAATCTGTAGTGGATCAAAGGTCTCTCGTTGGCGTGATGCGGTAATTTGGGGGAGTGTGGTGTCAGCTCAAGTGTCGTCTTCACTTGACCGAGGTAGCGTTCAAAATTTCGTGGACTGTCACCATTAGTTCTCGTGTTGCTTTAGACTGTTACCTCAATAAACCCTCTAAATTCTGATTTGATTTATTGTTTATTCACTTCGCACTTCGAAACATTGCGAGATTTATTGGCGATGGATCCAAACATTCAAATTAACGACAGATTTAATGTGCATCAACCCCCAAGTACATAGTGGTCTTCAGTAAATGCAAGACTCAAACTTAGGACTTGATATTGCCGGCCACAAGCGACATTAACCACTCGACTATCCTACTTGGCTCTAAATTATCTTTTATTACAGTACACAGGAATTTTTTAAAAAGTAGTAGTGTAAACTTTTGTATGTTTAAGTTGTTGCATTTTAGCTGTGTGTGACATTTGGTATAACCGAATGAAATTTTTAAAAAAGGCCTGCTTGGGGCAGAAGTTGAAAGCTGAACTTTTTCTTTACACTATTCCTAAATTTTAACGTGTACAGGGCGGTCTTTGTTATGCATCATGACTTGCGAATCTGTGGCTTGATATTGCCGGCCATGAGTTCTTGATCATAACCACTTGGCTACTGTAGCCGACTTGTTTTTATTACAAATAGCAACGCAATCTTACAGATGGGGTAACAGTTTCGTCCCTTTGTCTTCTGCATTCAAGAACATAATTTGAAACTTTTTCAGATTTTGATAAGAAACCCCAATAATGATTTATTTTTTAGACACGCTTGGTATATTTACCTATTTGTTATTCTGTGCTTTTGCAGATGAGAAACTCAATAATTTTTTTGTAACTGCAAAATTAAAAATAAATTCAACATAACAGGGAGAGTGTTAAAATCTGGAACATATTGTAAGCGTGCATACAAACAAATTGAACTACAAACTGAAAATAGATGTGAGCTTTCCACGCCGGAGTGAAATGAAATTACTATATTAAAATTTTGCTGCATGAAGAGAAAAAAAAATGTTTTTATTCTTCGATAACGAACAAGCAAATATAATCTTGGAAAAGAGATTTCCCATTCTGCTGTTTTACTGCATAAAAAATCCTCCCCAAACTGGTGCCGCAGACTCCCAATGGTAGCGCACCAACGCTAAGCGGTTTGACCGCACCTCGTCACGGGTCAGCGATCCACCTCGGACCTGTACAGTACCTCTCTTCCGGCTTCTTCTAGAGACAATCGGCAACCCCTCTGCCTCCCTCTCCACCCTTAGAGAAAGGCATTTTCCCATTCCATTTTGTCGTCCTCTTTTCTTTTTTTATTCCGACACGGAACGGGCATTTTTTTGTGGCGCGTTTCTGAATAATGGCACTTCTCGACGTGCATTGCACGAGGTGGACGCGAAGTGTCGGACACCCCGGCCTATTCCAAGGATCATTTTGTTCGGCCTCGTTTTTCTTTCTCTTTTTACGACGGCGCTGGAATGTCTTGAGAGTAGTTTTTTTAAAATTTTTATTTCGAATAACCCATTGGCACGTTGTAGCTGGAATTACCGGGTTATCTTCAACTGTGTTGGTAAACATCACCTCTGCGGACTTGTCTGGTGTTTTGAAATGTACGTTATGAAAGGGAAAAAAACTAACACACTTTTTTCTATGCACATTTAGTCGATTATTTGTGTGCAAAAGATTGTAATTGCAGAAATTTGAAAAATTAGATATGGCCACAGTGGCGGAGTGATAACGGTCGTGAACTCGTGGCGGCCGCGGTAGCCGAGTGGTCTAGGCATCAGATCATGGCTAGCGTGTCATGAGTTCGATCCTAGTACCACTAAAGACCCACCGTGTAGGGGCGCGATGCACGTTAAATCTGTCGAGAGCTCAAACGTCCTCCCGTTGGTGTGGTGTGGTAGTTAGAAGAGGGGGTGCCAGCTCAGGTGTCGTCCGCGTCACTTGACCATGGTTCAAAATTACGCGGACCGTCGCCAAAAGCCCTCATGTTGCTAATCAGTGCGACGTTAATATTCTCTCACTCTCTCACTCGTGGCTGGTGTAGCTCCGGAATCCTGAATACCGCACAATGTTCATATTGGTATGTCGGGGATGCCTAGAGAATAGGGTACGAGCTTAGGTGTCATTTGACCGTGGTATGGTGCAAAATTTGAGTTGCATATTGCCATGTGTGACCACTCTGGGTCATGAGGTCACTGGGAATGGTGCTTACAAAATGACTCCTCCTACTAATCGTGTCTTAATTCACATTTATACATAGAAAGAAAAGTAAAGAGAAAAAGTATTAACAGGAAGAGATGGCGTCTTTCAAGCATATGTATAATCTGAGTTTGTGGAAGAAATTTTTTCTTTTCTGTGTTTTTGGTTCCTTTACTTAAGGTTTTTTATTGTTTTGCTTTTTTCTGTCTTTGGTTTTGTACTAATTGGAGATGTTAGTTGCACTGGTGGCTTTTGTAAAAATATTTGAACCTTTTTTGAGCTTTAAGACTTTAAAACATTTCGTTTTATTTTTAACTTTGGAATTCATCTTTTAACAAGATTTATTAAAACTACATCTTAAACTTGCCTTTGTGTCCTACTCCCGTAAAAATGATTTTAAAAAAAAAAGTGATTTTTGTTCAATAAAGGCTGAGGGAGGGAGTGGTTCATTTCTAGGGGTCCTATTTGAATTTTGGAACTCTTTAAAATAAGTTTGCCTACCTTGTGCATTCCAACTGTAGCCTTTCTGTTGTTTCTTAGAGCGTCATCAACAATCAGCACATTAACTGTTTGAGTGCTAAGAACTTGTCTGATATATGTGCTAAAAGTGCGGAATGAAATGCGTAGTTATTTTTCGGGGGAAATAATAAACATGGTCATAATTAACACTAATTATTATGTAGCAAGTAATTTTAACGAAAGCAAATATTTTTTATTAAGACTTATTACAAAAATATTTTGTTGCACAAACTCCATGAATTAATTTTTTACATAGAGCGCAAATTAAGTTGGATCGCTTAAGTCCATTACCATTTTTTACTGCAAATTCCACATTGTCGCAAGTTTTATCCAGGCAATTTTTCTAAAGAAAACCTTTTACTAATAGGTTGTCTTCCTGTAAAATTTTTGCTTTCTAATCATTCCTCCTCTATAACTACAATAATTTTCGAAGTAAATTGTAGTCTATTTAGTTTTTTACCTGACAATTTTCCGAATATATTGTACGTTTAACATCATACTGACAAAAAATGCTAAAAACAACTTCCTTCCAGTATTTGAGAGTTAGCTTTACATCGAGATTTGCATATAACATTTTGTCGGGTGTAAGAAGTATCTCTTTTTCTTATAAAGCTGATGATAATTTTTAAGAAAATTAAAATCAAAACGTTATTTATCTTTTTACATTTTTTCTACTCTACCACAATCCGCTGCTCTACTGCCTTAATGTTTACCACCATGTTTTATTTTAATTATTATTATTGAAATCCCCAATATTATGTGAAATTAATAAAAACTGCGATTGATATGAATAAAACTGCTCTCAATTTATGTGAACCAACAACAGCGTGATCTCCATATTTTCCTTACAAAACATTAGAAGTGAATATATCTAATGGACTAAATACATGATGGTCACATGATAAATTTTTCATTGAATTCAAAACGAACTTTTGGGCTTGTTGCTCTACTTGTAAAATTTGGATAAAATTTCACACTTCATAATAGAGTAAAAATGTTCAAACGTTAACACTGTTTATAAAAATTAAAAGTTTTTATAAATTTTTTTAAAAAAATTCTGATACTACGTGTGTATTTTTAAAGCGAGGGTTTTTTGTTCGTACATTATTATTCTTGAATAACGTAAATTTCCTTTAAATATGTGCTATTTAAAAGAAAGTTTTCGCAAAAAGAAACCTTGGCAATAGCGAAGCGTAAAAACTGATTAGCTGGAAACACGTGACTGTATTTACCGTGTGACATCACATGAATTTTTGAACTGATTGGCTGAAAACACGAGATTGTGTCATTATCATGTGACTATGACGTCTCATGAATTTAACCTATTTTTTTTTAACATTTATAAACCCCGTGCACCACGCAATGTATAACACGGGGGCATACAACACAGACAGAAGAAAGGATTACAACACAAACATCCATGCCTTCTCCGGGATTCGAACCCAGTCCCTACGGCACCGCAGTCAGCTTCACTGACCACTGTACCGGATGGGCGGCTAATTTAACCTATTGAACTTAAAAATTGAGACCAATGCAAAATAAAAATCGGACGTATAAAGTCCTAAATGTTGAACCCTTGATCAGACCGATCGTTATTTTTGTAAAATGCGAGAGATTTTTGGCTTTAAAATAATTATAATAATAATAAAAATAAAATCCAATCAGAAAACAAAATATATATTTTATAAATTTTCTTAAAGTGAAACTCGAAGTACTTAAATTCTTAGCTGACACATATATTAGTACTTTAAATACTGTTGACGATTATAAGCACTATATGTTTGTATCTATCACGTTATGTATTAAATTCCGATGAAAAAAAAGAGATGGAAGTATTTGTTAATAAAATGTCGTTTCTCTTTAAATTGCACAGATCGGAATGCTTTCCGAATATCTAACATTTTTCGACAATGAGGGGCAAATGTGCTGTGTGCTACATTCCACACATTGTGCGCGTTGCCTTAGCACTCAGTCAGTGCGAAAGTGTGATATATTGTAATTATGGACGCTTCTCGGGTCGAAGGCTTTTCTTCCGTGGCCTCCAAAATATCAAAAACGACCCGGCTTTTGCCATTGTTAGATTGTATTTTTTGGAATTCGGTTTTTGATCTTTAACAACACCCAAAAAAGATTTTTATTCTTCAAAAATATTATTGTCACACTAACGTAACTCTGCTGGTGAGTTCTTTGGAATGGAATTTGTTTATCATCCTTTTGGAATGGAACATGGATTTTAAATTCTTAACTGAAAGATGATATTTATTTATTGTATAGTTTAATTCCTTAAAATGGTTTTCATACTCGAGTTACATCGAAATTTATGCCAAAGGTTTAATAATTTATGAGTATATAAACTGGGAAAATCGTTTTAACTTCGTTAAAACCAGATTGCTAAGAGTAAAATGGCAATACCCGTAATACACATTCGAATCTTTATTTAACAAAGTCTCCAAATCCCGAAAAAAAGTTCGTTAAATAAAGATTCCTCTTTTGATATATTTTAGAAACCGCATAAAACAAATTTTAAATTCATAAACACTGTATATTATTAAAAAAGTAATTATTCACACACACACACATTTTTTTTTTGTTTTTTAATATTTATTTGTTTCACACATGTATATTTTACCCATCAAAAAAGAAATCTCCAAGGGAAGCTTAAAAGGAAAAACATTGTCCATGAATGTGCACTGTATTTTCAATTTTAATAAATAATTAATATTAAGATGAATGAATGTTTCATATTAAATTTTTTTTTAAATTTTAAGACTACACGTTATATCAAACATAATATTTTTTTATAATCAGTAATTTTAAGCACACATTACCTCATGCGTTTTTAAATTTAATTACTGACAAAATCTGTTAACTTTATTTGATATTTTTGAACACAAATTACGGCAGTTATATTGCTCTCGGTGAATTAAGTAAGCACTTGGTAAAACCAGTTCAAGGTCATTGATCGCCATAAAATGTGTCGTAATAGAGAATAATTTGAAATCTCCAGAAATATTTTAAAAATAGAGAGAAAAAAAATTGAATGACGCGGGAGAAAAATTTCATAAAATAGAAAATTGATTTCGCTATTTGGAGGTTATTTTACGAAGAAAATAATAAAATGCGTTTAGTTACAGGAAACAGTTCGCTAAATAGAGGATCACTAAATAGAGGTCCAACTGTATTTGTAAAAAGGAAAAAAAAAACACAAATTAGTTCCTTTAGGTTTACAACAAACGATTCTTCCTCCTCAAAATCAAGACTAAAAACACCCTTTAGGATATGATCTATTGCACTATGTCTTTTTTGTGCCCATTGTAGGGAGTGGCCATGATCGCGAGCTCGTGGCCTGCATGGCGTGGGCTTAAGTTAAGGGGCTACTAAAGATCCACCTTGTTGAAGATTTGATGTATGTTGAATCTCTTGAGTCTCAAACTGCCCAAGTTGATGAGATGGGGGAAGTTTGGAGCGTAGGGCGCCAGTTCCTAAGTCGTTCTCCTCTCTTGATCGGGTTCCAAATTACGAGGTCCGCTGGGAACAAATCTCGTATAATTTCAAGGTGAGACGTTAATAAAGAAATTAAATCAAAATCTCTTCTCCGAAATTTGCCCTCCTTTCTATCTCACCCCCCCCCCCCGGATTGCCAGGAATAGCTAAGTTTTACATAAAACTTAACTTAGTAGTGTTCTTAAGTTTTTTTTCTCATTTGTTCAAAAATTAATGGACCTCAATTAATTCATGCCTAAACTAAAGGGCGTCAATTGCACTTCCTCGTTTATATTTCGAACAAATATTTATGAAATAAATATTCTAAATATTTATTCCATAACTTATCCTATTCGATCGTATATACTTACTAGCTTAACTCATTACGAACTAAATTCCGAGAAGTCCCCCTCCCCCGAAAATTACTTCAAGAATTTCATCATTTCTCCCATTAATTCTTCTGGAATTACTATATTACTTTAACGTGTAATCGCCAGTCGATCCGCAAAGGTCAAACATTCCTGTCGTTACCATGGCAACCGATAAACCCGTATCGCTATTTGCCCCGCCACATTCGATTCCCATCCCTCGTTCCATGAAAAGTTGGAAGAGGGGAGGGGAGTTCTGCTTCGGAGTTGAAATAACTACCCTTCAATATCATTGAAATGTGTACTTCTTTTGTTTTAGTGCCAAGTCTTGTGGGACCGCTAATATTTTTCTATTTCCAGTAAATTATTCTTTTTCCACCATTAATTGTTCACTTAGAACACTCCTTTAGGTTATCTGACGAACTGAAAAGAGAGGTAGAACCAATCAAAAAAAGCATTTTTACCAAAAAAAAAGGTGTAACTGCAGTAAGTAACTGTTTAACTGAGGTAATTGCTTGAACCTCATATTCTGCAGGGATTATCTATAATTATGTATCACCATGTGAATCTGGATCTTATAGGTATCTATCTGACGTACGGCCTCGCAAACAGTCTAAACCTTTACTACGGAAGACAACTGCCGATATGGAACTTTAATAACATATTTTACACGAAACTGTTACGAGCATTTAGCTACAGTTGTTTGTTAACATTACACTCAGTAGTAAAACGATGGCATTCGCGTTGAAATTTATGGTTTTGTTCAGCGGTCAAGGGACGAGGATGACCTGAGCCACCACCCCATCTACAAACTTCTACAGTACAGTCCCTCTAAACATTGTATTTTGAATAAAATCACAACCCCACTCACTTGATCGCTGAGGACCTTAACCACTCAGCTAGTGCAGCTGCATATCCTACTGTGAGACAAACGTTTAAAATCGTAAAAGCACCAACGACAAAAGCAAGCTGGGCAGAAAAATGTTTTTCATCTGTGAATCCTTAACCGAAGCCGAAGAGTAACGATCTTGAAGGAGATTGATCTTAGTTTCGGCAAATGTGTGAAAAATTATTCACATGGCAAAGCATGCTGGGTTCCACGGTTGCCAGTTCATTTTCAGGCGACCTGTCGTGGAAAATGTCCAGCCTTTCAAAATAAGACACAAAGGATTTATTTTAGTTCGTCCAGTGACCATTGGAAGTATCTGTCTCCAAGAAGTATATAGCCGTAATAGTTTAGTGATTATGGTCATGAACTCGTGAGTGTCGCTGGTTCAAGTCCTGGTGTCACTCAATACCTGCCATGTAGAGGCGCTCGATGCACATTAAATCTATCGAGGATTAGTTTCCTTCCATCAGTGGTTTGATAGTTAAGAGAAGGGGAGGCTAGCTCAGGTGTCGTATTTGTCACTTAACCGAGGTTCAAAACGACGAGGTCCACTGCCAATGGCTCTATGTTGCTTTATGGACAAGTTCTACCGTAAAGCTTATTATGGGGGAGCTACAGTTATCAATACCCTTTTCTTCTTCTGGTTAATGCAAAATCGCCATTGCTTTGAGCTAAAAAAAAAAATTAACAAGGTATATTTTAGAAAAGATACTGAAATAAATACTATAAAATCCTGAATCTGAAATCTACAGATCATCTTCTATCCATATAGTGCAAAAAAAGTTTCAAAAACTTGCATTAAAAGTTTGAAAAACTCAGTTGAATTTCGATGTTTTCCCATAGATAAACATTACACCGGAAGTAAGTGAGGGTTCCACTCAATGTTGTTGTTTACTAAGTAGAACTTGTCCAAGTGCAAAATTAATAAAACTCCCACCTTCTCCAAGGAGGCGGGGAAGCAGAAGTCTATGGGGAAGGTCAGGCTGTCTGTTTTGGGGCATAGCATTAGCAGACTGCATGGAAATGGGCCAGACCGTTAGTATTGCCTATTACTACAAACTGCTGAATGAATTGCTTGAACAGCAAATCATCACGGCAACCAATACGGCACAAAGGCATCTATCTACCTTCTTGCAGACATATCGAGATGTTCTTGAGGAATCAAAGTGACCTATCTTTAAAGACTTGCTGCATCCACACTGTTCTCTCCATCACAGCCCATTACATTTTTAGCGCGTTTTTCACGTAGTGTAAAAAAAGCGCTAATAGGACGCAAATTTCCTTCTCGTCCTCGTTCCATATTTTGTCGTACCTTTTTCTCAGCCAATAATTAACCGATTGACCTCGAGTTTTCGGCATTTGGTCGCATTTGTACCCTAGATGAGCCGAATCATATTTAAACTTAACAACTTTAAATTTTAAAAAAAATTAAGTATAGTACTACTTTCTGTTAGTAAAAAGTTCATTAGTTGCATAATTGTAAAATACATGTAAAAAACGCGCTAAAATTACTTGGCCATGCCAATGATTGATTTCTTTTTCTTGTTCCCTGAACTCAAAACTCACTTCTGTGTGGGAGATTTGACAACACAAATGACATAATCAAGAAATGGAACATTATTTTACAACTTGATCTGCAAAGTTCTTCTTCAAAAGGTAAAAAAAAAGCTAAAGGAGAAATGTATAACTCTGAATTATGAATATGAGAGATTTTTTATACGAAAAACAAATGAAAATTAAGTTCCTATATTGACTAATTTTTAGTAGTATTGAAAACTTTAAAATACCTTCTCACATTAGTTGTAAAATATACATTTCAAAAAGTGCTCCTTTTTTTCAATGCGGAGCTACACTACTTTATTTCATGTCATGTTCCAAAATATATATCAGCGAATTTCTCCATGGTTTGAAATGGAATTTATCACAGTGAATGGTGTATGTGTGCACGCATATTACGATGCCTAATACAGGATAATTATTGTAGTGTTACTCCCATTGCATCGCATAAGCGATAAGTGAGTAATAGGCTGCCTAATTGGATTGTCTGCCATTCTGCTTATGAATTCTCTCACTAAATACTAATACCTGTGGAACAACTGATATTAGTTCCCGCTTCTTAATGTTCTCTTATCACTGCTTCCGCTAGGGGATAAAATGTTTTGGCTGACGATAGATATTGACCAGAACAGGAAATAAATCAAAATATTTGAAAATGTTTAAAGCTCATAAAGATTTTTTTTGAATTATTTTTTGATTTACGAAATAACCACAATGGAATATAAAGGTGCAACGCGCGATTACTAAATTTATCACGACGGCTGCAGTCATGGTCTTACAGTCGGCGTTTCTTTTTTCAGTGTGGCCGTGGTAGCCTAGAGGCTAAGGTAACGGACTCGTGACAGGCATGTCAGGAGTTCGAGCCTAGTGCCGCTGAAGACCCGTCGTGTAGGGGAGAGAAGCACATAAAATCTATCGAGAGCTCAAACGTCCTCCCATTGGTGTGGTGTAGTAGTTAGGAGAGAGGGTGCCAGCTCAGGTGCCGTCCTTGTTACATAACCATGGTTTAAAATGACGAGGTCTGTCACCAAAAGCTCTCGTGTAGCTGAACAGTGCGACATTAATATTAGCTCATTCTTTTATTGTTACGTGGGTCCGAGTCGTGGTGCCGTTGAAGACTTGCCTAGTAGGGGGATGATACAGGTCTGCCAAGGCTCATAGACCTCACGTAGGAGTGGCGTAGTATTTTGGAGAATGGGATGTCTTCTATGTAGTTCTCATCAATTGACCGTAATCGCAAGTGTCGTTGACAATTGCCCTAATAATGGAGTCCGCTCAATTTTCGAAACAACAGTTTTCCAATTTTTTTAAAGTGTCCATAATGAAATTAGATTGAGATATGCAGAGATACAATTCTTTGCTTCAGTTCTTAGACTAGGGTCTGTGGACCCTCCTGGATCCTCAGTGCATTTCTAGGGGTCCACAAAGGCTGATTTCTCTTATTTTACTGGCTTTAAAAGACCTCGTGGGAAAATTAGAAGATGTGCCATCCCAGAGTAGATCACTAAATTGTGCCAAACAAACGTTAAGAAAGACTCTATGTAAGTTGCAGAGACAGTATTATTGAGTAAATCACTCAAGGAGTGATAGTCAAGATCTTGCGGGGCCGCGATGTGAGGCTGATGGACAAAGAGGGTCCACAGCGATGGAAAGTTTATGGATAAAAGGCATTAATCCATGAATTCTCAGCGAAGCGTTCCTCCCAATTTGAAAATCACTGAACTAGATGAATCCTGGAGTTTAATCCCATTTTTTATCTTAATTGAGTGAATATTAAAGCCACACTTTTCAGCTACACGAGGGCTTTTGGCGACGGACTTCGTCATTTTGAACCATGGAGAAGTGACGAGGATTTAACGCACTCGACAGATTTAACGTACATCCCCTACACGGCGGGTCTTTAGTGGTACTGGGCTTGAACTCATTACATGCTAGCCACAATCCGATACTTTGACCACTAGGCCACTGCGGCTTCCATTTTTTAATCTTATTGTTATCATTAAAATATATTCATACGGTTATGGAATAATTCAACTTCCGTTTACAACAATGCATGGTATTCAGCATCCGGTTTTGAAAAATGCTGTATTAAAATAATTGTAAAAATACCACTTGCTCTGCTGGTTAAAACTCAGCATTCATGTTGGTGTGGTGTGGAAATTTGGAGAATTGAGTGCCAGCAATGTGCGCATTTCTTCCTCTACACTCACATGAATATCATGCAATTTAAGGGGGTGTGGCGGTTGGGATAACTGATGAGAATCGTGAGACATAACAAATTAAATTATCGACGTCTATAGCTGTTGTTTAAACTATTATTTCATTACGACAGAATATGTTATTTGTGACTGAGGAGGGAAATTTTATTACGCCTTCTATCGAGTTTTTCACAATGGACTGTCTCTCTACACACTCTCTCAGGGTAGGAGTGGCTCCTTCTTACACCTTGAATTTCACTCAAGATTCCGGTTAGCAGGTGAAATTCAGCCTTTGATTTTCTCACGGTCATCAGTTGTCGGTGTGATGTCAGATGAAAGGTCCCTGCAATAATTTCGGGTTTCATGTGGGGATATGCTCGCGTGATGCTGTCTGCATAGGGAAGTTGTTTTTGCAACTGTGAGGCAGGAAAACATTACAAAGGTTTGTAAAGCAAATATGAAGGTAAAAAGGCTTCTTTTTTTTCAGAATCAATTCCACATTTTATTTACTCTATTTTTATTTCTCATCGACTATTTTTGTACAAATAGAATTTCCGAAAAAGCTAATATTCATTTTATATATAACGTATGGTCACCCATCTGGTGTAGTGCATGGATCCGGTGTGGATGTTTGTAAATTTATAGTGTTTTTGCGGCGTGAGATTACTCTAAATATCCTTCGAGCCCCAAGTACTCTCGTGAAGTTGGTGAAAGGGGGAGAGAAGTGGGAGGCCCCTGACCACCTCTAAGGTGTTCCACAAAATTTGATGGAACTGAGCCAAAACGAACTATCACCTGCATGGTGCTCAAGACTACGGACAATGACAGGCGTATACGTAGCCCTTTGCCACGATACATTTCAGAAGCCTCGATCTGGCGCATGCCGATCAGATGGCATTAATAACAATAACAATATGAATCATACTGATGTTTAATTGAATCGTTTGCTTTAATTGATAGATTGTTAATTAACGTCGTAACCTGATGCGGCTCACCTCGTGATTACAAATCGTCTGCTAAGAAAAGCTTACGTTATATTTCTTTCAACATCCTATTTCCACGGGGATAAAAACAAATAAAAAAAATTATATATGTTACTTTAAGAGAAAAGTTGGCAGCACGCAGTGACGATGTAATTGTAAACTATAAAAACTGTTCTGTGTCAAAGTCCTTCTTTATATAGCAAATGTCCATACTTCGAAACTTTAGAGTCGATGACCCTAATCGAAAGTTTATTCCAATTGTTCCTTCAACTGCTCTTCTCCAAATAAATTAATTATCCTTCCCTTAACACTTCTTTCCAAACGATTCCTTGCAGGCATTAAAACACTCAATAAAACCCATCACCAAAACGTGTGCTTTTTAGGAAACTCCGCCAAAAAAAAAGCTTCTCTCTCTCTCTTTCTCTTTTCTTTGATTCCTCTTCTATTGCTCCCTGTGCCTTTCGCGCGTATTGATCAGTGCCATGCTGGTTGCTATGACGACGGTTCAATTCCCGCACGGTCCACTCTTCGCTCCGCAGGGGGGGGGGGAGATATGAGATGGGTCGGGCAATTGGCCCCGTACATTTATTTTGTTTACTATTCACTACGTACGGACTGCGTGACCATTATTTCTTCCAGTATTTTCAGTTACTGGTGCACTAGTTAGAGGTGTTATCATTTTAATGCAGAAATTTAAAAAAAAATTTAAAATATAGAGATTGGATAGAGATTTATGAAAAAGTTTATTGTAGAGTAAAATTCACCTTAGTTTCAGATGCAGGGTGATTAAAAGCGCGTGGCCTGGTGCCAGTAACTGGCTATTAAGTAATTAATTCTCTCACGCTGAGTGTACTATTTTTAGATTTTAAGTCGAGTTAAAAAAACACTGAATTAATGCGAGTGTTGCTTTTACTAGAAATTCGAAGTTTTGAAACTGTACAAAACTATTGTTTGTGTTTTTTCATCAATCAGTTAAATGCAATTGACGAGTATTCTCGTCATGAAAAAGTTGCAGGATTTTCTGTCATGACGAGTATACTCGGCATGCGTAAAAAGTAGTGTTCATTGGCTATTTAAATTACAATTTTTGAGAAAAACAAAGCATATTTTCAAATTTCAAGATGTGAAGAATATTTAAGGTCCGGTTAAGTAAACCAAATAAACTAAAAATACGAAAAATTTAAAACGAACTCATGCTTTTCCGTATGCATAGGCTGAAACAGCTGGCATAGTGAATTTATTTAGTTGCGATGATAATATTTTGAAGAAGTTAGCCTAAAAGGGGCAAAAGTCGGAAAGTTGATTTAAAATAGGATTATTTCCGTTATGGTCACCCATGGATCAAATGTGTGACTCGAAACGGCCTGGCCATTGATAGATGTTAGTCCAAAGTTACCAAACTATCGAGTGGTGTAAATGCCAATTGTTTGATGTCACAACCATGCGCTGGCATTTTAGTAATAGCCCTATGTCTTGAGAATAATCATATTATTGAGGTGGGGAAAGATGAGGATGCTTTCTGGAAAGAGGACTGTGATCAATCCTACAGCACCGACTCTTCAACTTCCTTAGTGCTAACACAGGTGGAAAACGTTTTGTCGCAAAGAAGGAAATAAATTTTTTTTAGTTTGTGTTTACATTTCTCAGTTCGGGAATTTTGATGTGTGTGTGTGTGTGTGGTCACCAAAATGGTGGTCAGCTAACCATCAAAACTTGCGATCGGGAAGACAGCATGAAACCGCGACCAAGCTAAATCATTTTATATAGCCCCTTGCACAGAACCCCAGTACAATAAATATAGGGTTAATTGATAAAATTGACAATTTTATAAAATTAACCCGTATTTTGATCCAATATTTTTACTTACTCTGTGATTGACGAGTATATTCGTCATCGTTCGATTTCCGTGACACACATAGTTGCGCGCTCTTAAAGGAAGGTGCCACAGTCAATTGGTTAAGGATTACTCGCTTTTTCAAAAGAAGTTTTCTGGAGAGTAATATTAAAAATAAATAATAGTTTTTTAAGATTATTATAGTAAATAGATTCCAGAAAAAAATCAGTCAAGCAATGATTTTACATTTAATTTTTTTTTAAAAAAATTAAGTTTTGTAAATTTTTTTAAATACTCGATTAAAATATTTATTTAGTTATTTAGAAAGATTTATATTTCTTAGAATATTTAGAGACAGTAAATATGGAATTGAAATTCTGATACTCGGTGAATAATTATTTTTGCAGCTCTTACACTACCCACCCTCCAAAAAACATAAAAATTCTAAAAATATGATTTTTAGACCAAGACCTAACTTTTACAAAACAAATTGTGTTGGATACCGTTCGAAGGAGTCCGAGTACCGACGTACAAGCTTGTTGCTGCTGCAGTAAGAGGATATAGAAGTGTTTCGGCAGCGTGAAGGCTTGCACCCATACCATCTTTAAAGACTACCGTCATTGCCTCTCGCAGATCAAGTTCGTGTGCGTTTTGCCAGGAAGTATCTCGACCAATGTGGGCAAGAAGCACATTTCCCATTCTAATTGCTATCTACGGATAAGGCATGCATCACTCAAAATTGTGTCCAAACACCCCAATGACCATTAATGGGGTGACGAAAATCCCCTTGACATGAGACCACATGCTGCCCAACATCGCTTTTCAGAGTAGATTTGGGCTGGTGTAGTCGGAAACCTTTTAGTCGGGCCTTACTTGTTTCCAGCACTTCTAACATCTGCAGATTGCCTCATCTTTTTGCAAGAGCTGTTACCAAGCTTACTTGACCCACAACGTGTTAGATGCCGTATGGAGTTTCTACATGATGGGGCACCTCTCCATTATGACAGATGGGTTCGTGAACATTTAAATCAGGTGCTTGGTCACCTATGGATTGGGAGAGGTGGTCTGGTTCACCGGCCACCAAGCTTTCCTGATTTAAGCAGCATTGAAAGCAACATTTCGGGATGCATTGAAAAATTCTGTGTACATAATACCTGTGGATTCCAAAATGAATTTGTTTGCGAGAATAGTCTTTGCTGCCGGATATCCAACAAAATCCAGGTGTAGCGCGTGTATCGCTAGTAATGGTGGAAACTTTGAACATCTTTCGCGTGATATTTTCACATATCATGTACCATAGCACGTGTAATACATTCGGCCGATAAATATTTCAAATAATCTCATTCTTATGTTTTTTCGTTTCTTCTACCTGACATACCACATTCCCATAAAGTTTCTGACCGTGGGTAGTAATACAGATATGAATTCTTATGATAATCCTCTCCTCTACATTCGTTTAAAGTTTGTCCCAATACTCCTGGGACATATATGTATAATTTGGGAGAAAATCGGCTTTTGGAAATTTCGTAAGCAATATTAATGATTTAAAAGTCTTCTTAGTTATTGTACAAATAATATATTATCTGTATAATTTTGATTGCAGACCATAGTATCGATACCAAATTTCGAAACAATTTATATTTGCTGAAAATATGGCTCCTGATTGAGTGATTGACTATAACGTGACATTTGAAGTTACACTAGAGCTGTTGGTGATGTCCTTTTGAAACACGGTCAAGGACGAGATTTGAGCTGACCCTTTACTCTCTGAACGTGCTCATCTTAACGTGTATCAATCACTGCAAAATGTATGTCAAAAATTAGTTTGAATCAGTTAGATGTTTTAGTATTTCTGATATGTTGTATTTATGGATATAAAAGGTCTATTTTAATGATTTGTTTCGATTAAATATTTACTTTTCTAATTTTTGCAATTCCAATTGAAAATTGAACATAATTCAACTACCTCTTAGAGTTAAATTGTTATTTCTATTTTATTCACTCTCATCTGGCAAAAGAGAGGATGCCTCAACGGTTTGAATCTCAATTATTTTGAATATCAACCACATAGCACAGAGATGTTCAAATTTTATATTCATGACATTTCACATCTTAAAACATATAATCTCCCTCAAAATAGTTCTTCAATGAGATATATATTTGTATTCAATTCATTTACAATTTTTTCATCCACCTTGCAACAAAGGTAATTTTTCACGACTCTTATGGAGAAACGCGACCCATCGATTGAATACCAACTGTTGTAGAGCGATGGAATCAGCTTTTTATATGTGGATTATAATTAAATTCTGAGTCAGGGAAGAGCACAAAATATGTGTATGTGTTTGGGGGGGGTCAAACATTCTCTTTCTCCGTGGATCAACATATTTTAATCTTTATTTTAGCGTGCAGATTATGCAGTGGTGCTTTCTTTTCTACATGTTTTTTTAATATATCTTTTTACCCATAAAAAAACGTCTGTTTGCGCAACTATTCCGAATACATGTGATGTGGAAGTCAGGGGAGTGAGATCATTCAAGTGTGGTCCTTTTCATTAAAGTTTGATTTAAATTTAATAAGTCCAGTGTGTTTGTCTAACTGAATATTTTAATACAAACAAAACAAAGAAACAAACTTTAATTCTTCAGTTTTCACAAGTTACATAAAATACCTCGGAGAATGATAAAAATGTCTTTTCTCGAAAATTTCACTATTAACACTGGAATGCGTAATAATAATAAAGTTTTTACAAGTTTGAAGCTATTGTTTGAAAATTTTACTCCAATTTCTTATGATTGAAACAATATCTGGATCATTTTCTTTTTTCTCAATTGAAGTGAATGCTTATTGATTTTGATGCAGTTTGTATCGATTGGTGCAATTTTATATCAATTTTGCTATAGTTTTTCGTGATTAACTTTAACTTAACAGTTATTAACTTTCTTGGAGTGTTTTTAATGAAAGAAAGCGACCGCGCGTTTATTGGTCTTGTTGCAGTTAGTATCAATTTGAAGAAATGTTTATCAATCTCAACTGCCATTTTTCGCGATTTGAAATAGGTGTTTGTTACTTTTTTAATCAGTTTCTGTCAACTTAAGGGATTATTTCTTAAGTTTCTGTCAGTTTTTCGGTATTAGAAACAATCGTTTAACAATTTTTTTGTAGTTTGTATTGATTGGATTGTCTTTTTTTTTGTGATTGAAACTATTATTCGGTAATTATTTTAGCAATTTTTCGCGATTGCATTGATCGTTTATTGAGTTTATGGCACTCTATTTCGACTGTCCATTGGATTTTTTTTGCAGTTTTTCGAGATTAAAAAACTTGGTCACATATTGGCTTGCAGTTTGTTTCAATTGAAGTGATTATTCATTGGTTTTCTTGCAGGTTTCCGTGATTAGAAGTAATTATTTATTAATTTTGTTGTGTATCGATTGAAGCTATTGTACATCAATTTTGTTGCAGTGCATGCTTGAAACAATTCCTTTAATTTTCACAAGTACCTCCCTACAAATTGATCGCATCTATTAATTTTACATTAATAGAAGCTTTGTTTAAAGTTATTGTTGCAATTTTTAGCGATTAATACAATTACTTGCAAGAAGTAATTATTTGTTGATTTTTTTTCGATTGAAGCTATTTGTTATGAGTTTCAGCTATTTTTCGATTTTGAAATTTCGTGATCAAATAATTGCTTGTTAGTTTTCTTGTACCTTCTCTCAGACTGAAGCGATTAATTTTATTTCGATTGAAGTTAATATAATCGATTTTGTTGTAGTTTTGGGGATCAAAATATGAGTTTGCTAATTGACTAGCGGTATATCTGAATTAAAACGAATACTTACTGAATTTGTTGCGGTTTGTATTGATTAAAGCAAGGATTCTAATCGATTTTGTTGCAGTTTTTTTTCAATGAAAATCATTGTTTACTAATTTCGTAGAAGTTTCAAGTAGATGGGAGCCACTGTTTATTGATTTTCTCGCTCTCAGCGAACTCGGTTTCTGCTTCCAACAAAACCCCGCGCCGCGTGATTCAGTTAGTTGGCTCGCTACTTCATGAAAGTGACAGTCGCGAAAAGAAGTGTTTCTAACTACACAGATCGCTATTTTCGTTCCTCTCTATCTTTAGCCCACGCTCTCATACTCAGAGAAAATGTCAGTGGTACGAAAAAAGAAAAGAGATTTGACAGCGAAATGCTGGAGGAACATTTATGAGATTTCTTTCATACGGCATATTTTAATTGCAGAAATATGTGTTAAGGTTGGACAATTTTTTTTCCCTATTTGACCCAGTTAAGCTTGGAAGGTTGAGTTCTATTAAAGCACTGATTACACTGCATTAGGTGGGTCCAAATATTTAATCTGTTTTGTTGTCTGGCCAGTTTTCTTTCTTACCACGGGAAGCTGTATTAACGAGATTTTTTTTTAAGTAAACGAAAAGTAATTGCACGCAACAAATGAATTTTTAATTCAACACAAAAGAAAAGATGAGTTCATTTATTTCACTAAATCCACATGACGAATGCAACCACGTGTTTATTCCAAATTGTTCGTGCAATCACTGTTGCCAATTGTTGTATTTAAAAACTCCATTACAAAAGCGTTTTTAAAAAATGCATTTTTGTCGGCTCGAGGGGCTTACAGGTAGCGTGTCCTCTTCGTCAACCGAAGGTTGCGGGTTCGAACCCGGCAGGAGTCGATATATTTTCTGGAAGCGAAAATCGTAGGCATGCCTATCATATTGTTATGCGGCATGTAAAAGATCCTTTGAGTATTAATTTGGCTGTGGTGTTCTCAGCAAAATTAAATCATGCAATATTTAGCATTCAATGAAAACCTGAATTAAAAATTAAATGGAGCGTCAAAATTTGGTAGCGAGGCCGCCACTAGATGGTACCACCATGAAATGGCTCTCTCATTTGGGGACTTTCTGTGTCTGCAAAGGCTTAGTTGCTGAACTGCAACCCCATGAGAGAAAAAAGTAAACATTTTTAACACACATGTATAAAAAAAACCTCTATATTATAAATGTCTATATTGAATATAAAAATAAATCATTTCACTTTTTCAGAAAATGTTTCGGAATGGTAGCGCATTCTTACCTAATAAGTAAGTTTGGAGCTTGTAATGACTAGTACTAGCCTGATGTCAACTTTGATTATAACGTGATTGCATCTATTTTTTTAAAAAAATTTTTAACATTTATAAACCTTGTGCACCACGCAATGTATAACACGGGGGCATACAACACAGACAGAAGAAAGGATTACAACACAAACATCCATGCCTTCTCCGGGATTCGAACCCAGTCCCTACGGCACCGCAGTCAGTTTCACTGACCGCTATACCGGATGGTCGGCATTGCATCTATTTGTCTTATGACTATCGAGTGACCATGGTCTCTGTCGAATCATGGCACCTGATAAGCCGTCGGAGCTGATGTATGGCAAACCTGTTCCTGCTCAATCACATTGGTGTGGAAATTTTGAGAATGTGGTGCAGAAGTTCAGGTGTCATTCTCGTCACTTGAATTGATTTTCCCCAGTGCCGATTTAAGCTCATTTCGAGCCCTGGGCGCAAAAGATATACGGGCCCCTTGGCACTGGATGATCGAAATTTATAGCCAGAAAATCTGTTTAAAAGCAGCTTATTCGGACCCTACCGGGCCTCTGGATGCCCGCCCCAAACACCCAGTAGATAAATTGGCACTGGTTCTCCTCACCCACCCAATAGCTCTCATTATTGCTTCTAAGTGCGACCTCTATAAAAAGTAAATCAGTCAACAATTGGTCTTCTATTCATAGCGTCACCTCTCAGCAGGGGCATTGCCACGTTATTCATTTGGTAATGATAATAAAGCTCCCACTATTATTTGCTTTCACAAAAACGGTCCTTTTATGACTAGGAACATCGTTGTGACTGTCAACAGACATTTAATGAATGAGTGCAGTTAGCATCGAAATTTCATTAATAGTTCACAATGCATATTACCGGTATAAGGGATAATATTTTTATTAAGGTAGCTCTTTATTTTAAATAATTACGGGTAAATAAATTGATGTGTCTCTTAAAATGGTATCCATTCAATTGATGCAATGTGTCCAACCAGAGATTGTAATCATTTTATATAAAAGGCATGCTATATAAATTTGACATTTCTTAAATTTCTATAACGATTTTATCTTGCAAACTTTTTTCTTTTACTTGATAAATCTTACAGCACTAATTTTTGTGGTAACCCTAATGTTAATCTGCTCATTTATTTTAAAAGAACCGCTTCAACAAAAATCGCCAACTTACACTTTTTTAAGCAAACAGTAGTTGCTGATGATATAAAATGTATTTCAGTTTTAAATATTTTACTTTTTTGAATCTTGACGTCACTGCAGGAATGACGGAACAAAGCAAAAGCCGCGCCGTGTCATTGTTCTCCACCGCACAAAGGAATCGACTTTCTAGGCCGGCATCCAGGAGGGGTGACAAGTTCACTGCCAAACCTCTTTCTCTCCTCCCCGTATTATCTGAATGAGCGGAGAGGATTGTTTGATTGTGGAGATGCGATTTCAAGATTATGAAGATCAATGGCTGCGTGTCGATACATTCGGGACAATACGCCGAGGTGTCTCCTGCCAAGGACACACATTCGGCTCGAAAACAGCTCTCATGAAATGTCAGTTGGCGTGATTATGTGGCTGAGCTGCACTTAAGATGAATATTCACGATGATTAACCGAAACAGCTTCTACACACAGCCTCAACTTGTGTTTAGTTTATTTTCTCTCTCAGCCGAGAGTGGCAGTGATGGCCTAGTGATCAAGGAAAAAGACATGTGGTTGGCGTGTCATAGATTCAAGCTTAATTCATGACACACCACCACCGTGACCCACGTGTAGAATGCGTGGAAGCACATTAAATCTGTCGCGAGGCTCAAACGTCTTCCCATTGGTGTGGTGTTGGTTAGGAAATGGGAGGTGTTAACACAGGTTCCGTCACTTGATTATGGTTCAAAATGACGAGGTCCGTCTCCAATAGCACTCATGGAGCTTTGTTGTGCGACGTTAATATAACTTTCTTACTCTCAGAGCAGTATTTATGGTGTGTGAGAGAGAACGTCTCGCTATAAGGCAAACCGAGGTCTATGACGATGGACCACGTCATTTTCAAACTCAGCCAAGTGACAACCCCCTCCTCTTCGAACTTTCACACCACGCCAAAGGGAGGACAAATTTAACGTACGAACCCTCTGCACGGCGGTCTTCACTGGCACTAGACGAGTAGTGATGGTTTCAGTTAAGCAGCGGATATGAGGGTCGGTTCCACTTTTTCTCATTCTTATATGTGCATGGCCATTCAGACAGATAAGTGGCTGGGGTCACGAAATCGTAGTTGAGGTTCTTTCTATTAAACCACGGGTTCCACTTCTTATTGAACTCCAGACCCATTGTGCTGATGGTTGTGAAATTTGTCGAGGTGGTACGATGTACAAGATTCGAGAGTGGAATATCATCTTAGGTGTCATCCTAGTCAAAGATCGGGACTCAAAATGGCAAGGTGTATTCCCCAGTAGACATTAATAGAAATCAACATATATTGTGGGTTTTTTTTTTTATTTTACCTGTTTGTACTATTCCTTTATTGAAACTTTATCTCTTTCATCTAAATATTAGCACAAAACATATTGCACAGAATTATTTATTGCTGAAATAGTCGGAAATCAATTAAGGAAAACTATTTTTTTCCCAATGGGGCTGCATTTTCACCAACTTAGCCTTTGCAGACATGGCAAGTCCCCAAATGTGAGAGCCATTTCATTGGTAGCACCATCTAGTGACTGTTCCCGCAACCAAATTTTTGTGACGCTTGAATTTATTGAATTCAAGCTCTTGTTGAATAATTTTGCCGAGAATACCTGAGTCAAATTGTTTCTCAGGAGATCTTTTACATGCCACATAAGCTTATGACATGCGCGCCTACAATTTTTGCATCCAGAAAATCTATTAACTCTAGCCGGGATCAAACCAGCATCCTCAGGTTTACGAAGTGGGCACGCTACCTCTTAGCCACTGGAGCCGACAGGATAGCCAAACTAATTCCACTTGTATTTATAATTTCGTTGCTACGATTCTGCATTAACCCTCTTAGCGGTTTGAACGTCTTTTTCCGCACGTCTAGAGATGCTTCGAAAACACACCACACGTCTTTTTCTCACTTCAAGAGAGTGCTTCAAAACCGGGTAGGCCGTGTTTTTCTGAAATCCTTTCCCCTCTTTTATGGTTTAACACCATGAAAGATAATTAGGGAGGGTTTTAGCGACACAATGGTCACTGACAGGAAGTTTTACAGCTCTCGGAGAACCCTGCGTTTTGACCCTGAAGCAATCGTAAAAAAGTTGGGAAGAATTTCTTTAGACACCTTAGTGAACGAACTATAAGTTATAGTGTTTGTAATTTAGCTTCATTTGAGATATTATTGCGTTTGAATTAAATAAATTCTTTTTGCACTTTTAGCAATTTAACTTTTTTTTTTCAAGTTTTGAAAAATGTTCCAACGTATAAATAAAATATTATATAACTCACTTTTGATTTTATTTTAATTTGAAGTTTTAATAAGTTGGGACTGTAATCTGCTATTTTATATAGTTGGACAAATAACTTTTTAAGTATATTCTCTTTGTTTGATTAACTCGTATTATTTTCTTCATCTTAAAATGATGAAACGGAAAAAGAAGTTTTTAAAATATATAAATCTCTATATAATATCTAGAACTATATTTATATAATTGCTTCATTTTTCTTCTCTTAACCAATGTTTTCAGTTTTTAAACCATGATTATTTCATTATAAGGTGTCAAAAAAGTTAATAAGAAACCGAACGCTTCAAAATTTAAAACCTTTTAAACTTTCCAACTACTAAAAATGAATAATTTTTAAACTTTTGCATCAAATTAGTTGAAAAAATTCTTACGCTTTCATAAAAATAATAATGGAAAAAAACTAATTCAGATCTATTATTTTTTTTTTTAATTTTAAAGCCAGATGTTCAGGGCGCGTATTGTTACAATACACCAAATTATATTTGAATTTAAAAAAAAAAAATGCTTGAGTTTCAGTTTACTTCAGAGAAAACATAAATGAGGGGTTTTTTATACCAATTCATATTTTTAACCTTGAATATTTGAATAAATAGTAATTAAAAATATTCGGATACATTTACAGTTGACGCATATAAATGAATAAAAAGATCAATTTTAAATTTTTTTTAAACATATTTGTTTATGCAAAATTTCTAAATATTTATTTTTTTAAAGCTAACTGAAGAACAAGTAATTAAAATCTGGATATCTATTATAATTAACATTCAGAAAATATCCAGATTTTCATACAAAACTAGGAACTTTATGTTAGAAATTGTATTTGAAATTTCAGAAAAAAATATTTATGTATCGTGCACATACTCAGTTAAAAATTATTTAAAATAAGTACTAACAATTCTTCGAATAAAATATTAAATTAAAATTTTAACATAAGAATCTTAAGCATTTTAATGCATTTCGTAAATTTCATACAATTCGGTTAAAACTGTATGTTAAGAGCAAAAATTATGCTGAAAAATTTGATGAATATACAATAAATTTTTAAGTAGAAGCACTACTGAGAAGCTAAAACACAGGAATGAAAAATTATGATCATATCTACAAGAGTTTTTGAACTATCTATTTTAAAATTCAGAAAATCTCTGCGTTAAGTTATACTTAATATTAATTAAAAAGTCAACATAAATGTAATGTAATATTTGAAGACGCATTCATATACTATTAAAAAAATTATAAAGGGCATTGTTGCGAATGTTAAGAATTTCATATAATTTTAAATTCAGATTTTAACAGATTGACGTAGAAGAAAAAAACGAACATCTAACATACATGATGCAGTCTGCAATACATAACCTTGATAAACAGAGAAGACGGCATTTTCACTTGCTAGAGCAGAGCTGGTTTAGGTAGGGGTGAGCTGGGCAAAAAGTGAGGGCCCAGCGGTTTTGACGGGTGCCGCACAAGAAATTGCAGTTTTCAGGAAAAATTATAATAATTACAAATACAAAAATAAGTCTTGCAGTTTTTTCATACATTTTTATTAACATGAATTGGGGAATTGATTTCCAATATACTTTGTTGTGTTTCACAATATTTAAGCCCCTCAGGGGGCTCACCTTCTTTAGGTGAGTACGGGTGTCACAATCCCGAGGTGCCCTAGTGATCTTTTCCTTTTCCCACGGGGTTTACTGTCTTTGGCAAACACGGGCTTCACGAACCCGGGGTACCCTAGTGATCCTTCTCTATTTTCGACCCTCTTTCTTGTCATTCAATTCATTCTTTCTTTCTCTCTTCCCGTCTAGACCACAGATATTAAAACAAATGTTTGGCGCAGTATAGCCGAAATCGGCTCTTGCGCCAATAAACCCCAAAATCACTCACTCACTCACAATATTTAAGGTAACAAACCATAGTTCTTCAGATATATTTGTTCTACTTTTCATAAGCCGTACTCCTATTAAAACTTGTGCTTCCGAAACACACCTTTTGTAATCTTAAGAAATTATATAAACTATAACGGTTAATTTTGTAAATTATTAAATGTTCCTATTTAGCCATTTCCGTCCAAACAGTTCAAATGAAAAAATATTCGGATTCACCCATTCATTAGGAAATTGTATGATTCCAGCAGTAAGTTTTATTTTTTACCGAATAGGATTGCGTCACTTCGGGGATACCTCTAACAGAAACGTTTATATGCTATCGATTGCAAATTAAACATTTTCCCTTCAATTGTGTTTATTTCAGGAGGATCTTTGATTTATTTTATTCATGAAATACAAGATTTAAATAAATTACTTTTTTCTTGTCAAACGTATTTGCTTAATAATATATATATTTGCGTATTATATTAAAATTTGAACTACCCAAAATTATATGTTTTTGTTCCTCTAAAAACTCTTAGTATTTTAGAAATGGTCTTACAATCCGTGTACGGTTTATATGTTCTAAAATGAAAAATATATTTTTATAACTGAATTTTTGTGCCTCGTTTATAAAAATAAAATATTGCTTTGGGCTATAGCTTATAAACGTACTTAAATAAGTGGAGGAACAGTATTTTCACATAATATGAATATTTTTGACTGGAGTAAGTCAGATATTTATATTTCAGTTCCTTTACAATTTGAATAAAAGTTGTAAGCAATTTTATGAAGAGGATATTGAGTATAAACTCCTTGGCTATTTAAAAGTAAAATGTTTTATTTTGATACCCCACAGCTCACATTCTAAAATAAGACTCATTTACAATCATATGATCAGCTTTGGTGATATTTAAATTTTCAAAAATACTCTACATGTACGAAAACATTCTTTCAAAACCATACATCACATCTCATTCTCTGTCTTCTCCACAGCAGGCATTATTTTTTTATACTCAAAAAATTGAATACAGCATTTCCGAATGTTATTTTTTTTTAAAAAATTAATATGAATACACTGAGGAATTGTCGGTTAGCTTCACTGAGCAAATTTGTTTTAAGTGTACTGTTTTGAAAGACAAAATTAATTGGGAGAAGTTTTTTTCTCATTAGAATTTGTAATGATTGAATTGTGTGAAAGTTGTATTTATCAGTGAATTTTCCGTTTAACACTAAAGAAACAGAAAAATAAAAAATTAAATTTTAATAGAAAATGGTTAGAAATACTTTTACCATTTTGAAGAAAAATATATACCCATTAAAATAAAAATAAAAAATTTGACTAAATTTGCTTTTTGCTCCGTCACAAATGCCTATGTAAAGAAGGTATTTTTGCTTAGTACAAGTTGTTTGAATATGAAATAAAATTTAGATTTTTTCCGAAAAATTAATTTAACATAAAAACATTATTTATAGGATTAAAATATATATAAATTAAAAGTATTGAAATCCCTCTTTATGTTACTTTAAATTTAAAATATAATTGAATAGAGGAAGATTGATTTCATTTCATAAACATAATCGTCGTATGTAACGATACTTCATTTATTCTCTTTTTGTTTAAAAAGAGAGAGAGAGATGGTCACTTTTACTCTTTTTTACATAGTTACTTTTTAAAAAAACATTACGATGTATTTGTGTTTTCTTAGTCTCATATTCCACAATAAATACAAGGTACTTTTTCCTGGCTCAAATCGTTAGTCCAAAATAGTTTATTTTTCTTAAATTAATTTTTTTTAATTTTGTTTTGTTTAAAATAAACAAGTATTTTTCAACTTTTGTAACAAGTTTCTTTCTTTCGAGTTTTTTTTTTAACTCTTCACTTTTATTGTGACTTAACCGATCAAACAACCCTGTGGACCCGCTTTTTCCACCCAAAATTCGCACAAGGCAACGTCACAGCTGTGGACGAGTTTTCTCCCGGTTTTAAAGCAACAAAGAGGCCGAACTGAGTAATAAAATCTTCCCCTGTAGACCTCCCGCTAACTTTAAAGGGGAAAGGAATTAAATGTGTTGCACTTTCGAAGGAATTCTCAAAAAAGAAGTAAACGCTTTCGGAATGATTTTTCAGGACAAGGATGAACACTCAGAGGGTTAAAGTTGAAATAAACCTTAAGGCTTGGTGACTCCCAGACACTAGAAAATCACGAGGAAAAGAGTCAGATTTCATTCTACGAGTGATGTAACGAACCATGTGTTGTGTATGTAGACGAATGATCATGGTTGCGAACTCATCACCGGCGTTAGTGAGGCACGAATTTGAGTCCTGGTGCCACTGAAGACCTAAGGCACTTTTAGTTGGGCGTGGTGAAGAAGTTGCCAGCTTAGGTGTCATCCTCGTCATCTAGCTTTTGTTCATAAGGACGAAATTCGTCTTCAGTAGTCCTCGTAATGCTTCAAATTGCGACTTTCGTAAACACTAAGAACCCACAAAAAAGAAAAAAAATAGTTTCATATAGATGACGCAATTCCGAATTTGCCCTTTCTTTATCAATTTAATTCCTTTAGGGAATGATATATTTTTATAAAGCAAGAAATAAATTTATGAGACATATTTCTCATCTCTTAATAAAGGCAGCATAAACTGCTCTAGTAAGTTAATGATAAAACGTTAAAACTTCTCTTTTGATCTTTATGTATGAACAGCTTGTTGTAGTACAATTACAAGTTAAAGTCCCGTAGTGTATCAAAGTTGAGGCACGTTTAATTTGCCAAGGCTTCAAGTCCTCGAGTTCTTGTTCAAAATAACGGCAGTGTGTATTGTCGTATTGCTTTGTAGTTTTAGAAAAATAAAATGCAGTTGTTGTTGTTTTTGTCGTGTATGACACAGTGCAAAGGTGTATATAACAAAGTAAAGATATAGAAATAAGTCAAATATTGCCAAAGGCGTGAATCCCTGCCGTTGCAACATCCATGGCAAGATCCGAGTATAGGATGTCCATGCTGTAGTCATTGTCTATTTTAAAAAGGGCACCAACAATGGAAGGACAGCTAAAAAGGTGTTTGGGATCCAGTTGCTTGCCTGGGCAGTGCATGGTTTCCACATATGATCTGGATCCATCAGGCAGAATCTTCATGCTCTTAAAAGGCTTCGCCCTTAGTCTGGTTATTGTTGTTGCAATTTCTCGGATGTAATTTAATTCTGGCATCGAGAATTTTTTTGTGGGTTTGAGCAGAGCTTTTGTTTTGCGACTGAGTTGGCATCAAAGACCGTAGTCGAAGAAGTTACAGGTTCAAGTGTTCTGGCTTCATTGGCAAGGAAATCGGCCATCTCGTTCCCTTCGATGTCAACATGGGCCGCGATCCACTGGAGGGTGCATGATTTGCCCAAATGCACCAATGGAAAGTTAAAGAGAATTGATTTCTTGGGTGAGCCCTATTTTTCCTTTCTTGGTGGCCTCAAGAGCAGATCTACAATCGGAGAGAACAATAAAGCCGTCGGAATTAGCGATATATGTCCATGTAAGGTAAATATCTAGGGCTGTCCTAATTGCTATGAGCTCACACGTGAAGTTGGAAGCGATTTGCCCTGCGGAGACCTTGTGCTTTGAAGTTGTATTATCTGGGTATTTAAGAAAAACACCAGATCCACCCTTATTGTACTCTGAGTCTAGTCAGTGTAGGCAGTTACTAAACGAGGCCTCATAAGACTGCTAATTGTGACCATGCCCTTCCTTTTAATTGTGTCCTTAAATTCCTTTTCCGTGAAGGCTCAAGAAGGTCGAAAAATATTTTGGCAGAAAGAGGTGGTTTGACTGGAAAACAAGGTTCTTGAATGATGTCAAGGCTCGTGTGATTCAAGTTAATGTTGTTTCTGATGTCTTTATCAAACTGAAGTGTTGAAGATCTCTTCAGCGTATTCTTAGCTGTCCAGGAGTGAAAAGTGATGTTGGAAATATGTTGTTCGCCACAGCTTCTGATTTTGTTTGTAAATTTAATGGTGGCAAGTTTCCTCCTGCCTTTCAGTGATGGCAGGCCACACTCATTCTCAGCTGTAACATTATTTGTCGAGGACACAGCTCCGATGATAATTTTGGACGCCCTGTACTGAACAGAGTCGATTTTCTCTGTTGAGGTAGAAGCTGATGAAGCCCAAACGGGTGCTGCATTTTCGAGGATTGGTCTTATAATTGCAGTGTAGGTGTTTAGAAGTGTCTTTAGCTTAGAACCCCAAGTCGAACCGCAAAGTTTTCGAAGAATTTTGAGTTTCTTTAAAGCCTTTTGCGATACATTCTGTATGTGCTTGGTAAACCTCAGTTCCGCATCTGGCGTTAAGCCAAGGTATTTGGGATGGGAGATTTTTTCAACAATTGAGTTATTTAATCTTAATTTGGGGAGAAAGGCTGTCCTGTTTCTCCTGTCAGTAGAAAACACACAGTATTTGGTTTTTTCTGGATTAATCAGCAGTTTGAGCTGCTTTGCCCAGTCTTCCATGTGAGAGAGATTTTCGTTCAGCACAATTTAGGAGATTATGATGTCAGTATGAGAGTGCCAAATGGTAGTGTCATCTGCATAGCATTCTATTTTAGCTTCATTAACAATGTGATTATCGACAGTGTTCATATACAGGAGAAAAAGGAGTGGGCTTAGGACCGATCCCTGCGGAATGCCTGCCCAAGATCTATGTGTCCTAGAGAACCTTCCATTTACGCTCACAGCAAATCTTCTATCTCTTAAGAAGTCATTGATCCATAGTAAGATGTTGCCTGAGATGCATAAGGAATGCAAAATTTCAATGAGTTTTTGTCTCCAAACCCTGTCAAAGGCCGCAGAAAGATCAATGAATACCGCTGAAGTTTTCCTATGAGGTCTTTCTTGAAATCCATCTATTATTGATAGCACCAAATAGAAAAGTCGGTCAACAGTGTTATGCTGGGCTCTATAAGCTGTTTGGTAAATGTGTAATACTTTCCGCTTGATAAGCCATTTCACGATACGGGAATGAATTATTTTTTCCATAATTTTACATAAAGTGCTTGTAAGGGATATGGGCCGGAAATTTTTACAGCTTGCTGCATCCTTACCAGGTTTAAGAACAGAAACAATGATAGACATTTTCCAGATAGTGGGTAGCTTGCCAAATATCCAGGATAGGTTGAAAATCTGAAAAAGAATACTCCTGGCAAGAACACCAAAGTGTTTGATCATTGAACCGAAGATGAGGTCGAAGCCAAGAGACTTCTTAGGGTCAAGGCTTCTAATTACGCTATCAAGTTCCTCAAAGTAATATCATTAGAAAAATCATCTTTTTGGTTGTAGGATTTATTTTGATTTAAAACCTGTCTATAAATTTTCATTTGTATTCTATCTTCTCTGCTAAAACTCAGCCTGCTTGCCTGTTCATAATGTTGAGCCAGTAGGTTTGCAGTCTGCCTGTCAGTCGTGGATGTATATTCGCCAGAGGTAATAATAGCATTGGAGGTTGGTCCATTATTTTGTTGATTGCAACGGTTGTTGAGGGTGTTGATTACTCGCCAGTGGTGGTAATCTTTCCTTGGATCAAGCCTGCCGCAAAGATCAATCCATTTTTCTCTTTTACATGCAGCGATTTCAACCTCGACTTTGAGACTGATATCTATAAGATTTTTTCTGCTTTCGTTACTATTGTTCTTCTCAAGTTCATGTCTGGCTGCATCTCTTTCCCGTATTAGTTCGTCAATGTTATGATCTCTCCAGTAGGGCACCCAATTGTTTTTTCTTCTTCCTCTTGGAATGGAGACTTTGGCTGCTTTCTGCACACCAGAAATGAACTTCTGAATAAGAATTGCCAGGTCTTTGCAGGTTGTCATCTGTGTGCAGTAGGTCTCTAGGCACTCAGTGAACCGATTCCAATGGGCTTTTTGGAAGTTTCAAGAACTCATATTTTGAGGTGGAGAATCGATATTCAAATCAAGACTTGTTATGATTGGGAAATGATCACTAATGGCACACTTCAAAACTCTCCATTTTGCTATATCAAGGCCCGAGAGATCCACTGCTGTGATGTAACGTGCAGAGGCTGTGCCTTTGGTTTTGGAGATATAGGTATATTCTCCCGTATTTAATGTTGAAAGATTTAGGTCGCAGATTAAGTCCTCAATCCGTTCACCATTATTGTCCAAGTGGGGGCAACCCCAGGAGGGACCTTTGGCATTAAAATCACCGAGAATTACTTTAAGGTCTGAAGGAGAAGAGCAAAGATCTTTAATAATATCTATTTCAATTTCGGATGTATTGGGATGGTATGCATTGACAATTTTAACTGTACCATCAGGAAGGTTCAGTTTAATAGCATGGGCTTCTGTTACATTATTTGCTTGAAAGGTGCTAGAAGGTAAAACCTCGGTGTACTTGATTGTTGGGGTTTTGATCAGAAATGCCAGGCCTCCTCCAGTGCTTGTCGTTCGGTCTCTCCGTAATTCTGTATATCCCTTAATCTTGAGATTCAAATTGGGAGATTGAGTTTAGTCTCCTGAAGACAAGCAACATGAACATTGTTGTCATGAAGGAGACATGATAGTTCGTCAATTTTCCACTGTGTTCCATTAATGTTGAGTTCAAAAATATTCAGTGTCCTCGTACCATACTTCTCGGAGTGTTCCCGGACATCAGAACACAGCGCGTCGGCTACCCCGGACGCGGTAGTATTATTAATATCACAATATATTTTTTGCACTTGTCATAATTGAAGGTTACCAGAGCCCCGAGAGGTTGGACTTCTGATCATTTTAGTCGCCTTTTACGACACGCATGAACTTACGTTGGGATTATTCTATCCGGTCATCAGTCGGGGGTAAAACGCAGTTGCTGGAAGGATTTCTTTTTTTAATTTCATTATTTATCGAAGTACAGATGTAGTTTTGACACAAAGAACAAATAAATTGAACAATAATAAATATATTAGTAATGAAAATGTGTAACACTAAAAAAAAATGAAGTATAATCTGTCGCGTTCAAAGAGAGAAATGACGTCATATTACTAGACTTAGGAAGTTAAATTTTAAAAAAAAATCAGAAACGAATTTCAAAAAAAATATTGTAGTGGTATCTTCTATATAAGCCAGTAACAACCTCCGTACCAAAGTTATCATTTTGGTACAGTTGTTAAGTTACTCGGGTCCCGGGTTCTATCCACCGGATAAGCGCTCCAATTCATTGGTGACCCTGGCTTGAGTTAAGGAAGCTTTTGAACTGTCGTGGAGCCATCTATCCACAAAAAAGTATCCAATAACTCGTCAAAAATCACTTGACACAGCCAACTCGTCATTAACGCAACTAACAAAGTCATCTAACTCACCTGACGCAGCCAACTCGTCATTGACGCAACAAACAAAGTCATCTAACTCACATGACGCAGCTAACAAAAGTCGTTTAACTCACTTGACTCAAATCCTCCAATTCGCACCAACAACTGACCGCTCGCATTAACAAATATATTGTTCGTTCACCTAACCACCAACTCACTGGTAGGAGAGTGTGTAGCGGTAACATCTATATAAGCCAGTAACAACCTCCGTATCAAAGTGATCATTTTGGATGAGTGGTTAAGATACATGGTTTTGGATCCAAAGGTCCCGAGTTCTGTCCTCCGGATAAGCACGCCACTTCAATATTTTTAGGTGTAAACCATCCTCATCATCATTCAGCGTATCAAATGTTACGCGTATGGGTCTTTCCATTTTTGCTCTACATTGCACACATTTACTTTTATTTTCTCCTGAAGTATAACATGTGTACATAAACGTATCGCCCAACAAGTGCGTTAACTGCTTCTGGCATATATATACGTCTTCCAGAAATGCGATCCATTATATTGGGCTGCTATTAGTTAAACTATTCTGAATGTTTTGAATTGCAATAAAATGTCCTTGAGAGTGTTTTCAAATGAGTTACGTATTTAAAAACAGTTTTGTCTTATATATATATGTATATGTATGCATTTTCTTTTCCCTCAATAAACCTTAACTACGCGTACCTCAGTGAAAAACAACGACACTGGGAAGCGAATTGCGTAAATTTTTCTCGACAGTTAAGGGGTTATTAGAGATAAGTGGGGCGTTAACATATAAAAATCAATTCATTAAGTTTAAATGACGATTTGAGATTTAGTTATAATAAATATTTTTTTCTGTACCTCTGTTGTCAAGCTAAACCTATGAATATTAGATGAAAAGAAATCGCTTCCTGAGCCCATAGTTTGCTTTAGCAGACTCAGAGTTTCGAACGATATTAAAAAATACCACAGAAGTGCTTTCCACAAATAAAACTCGAGCTTCTGACCAATCCTTCACCCAATTGCGCCGTCCTCAAAGCACTTAACAGTCATGCTTCGCGTGTTTCTTAACTGTTCACAGATTCACGCTCGTTTGCTTGCTTTATTTTCAAATTCTTTTCCACTCCACATTTATGAAGAAAATTAAATTTACCCCCAGAAATCGTTTTTCATATGTAATGTTTTTAAATCATCTTTATGTGAGAGTAAAGAAAAAGAATACACACACACACACACATATATATATATATATATGCATGTATATTCCGTATGCCTCCAAGCCACCCATCAATATATACCGTTTGTGTGTAATTCATCATTCATCAAGATAAATGTCCTTGATGATCACAGGTGCAGTGAACCCAGAGCCTACCCCTCAGGATTTTATTTCGTTTATTATACCGTCAGAAATTTTCTCTCCATTTATCAGAATTCTTTCTCCCCCTTTAATATGGAAAAAAAAAAGAGTTCTTTATTTTTTTTCTTTCAATCAAATATGCAGCCGCAACGGAAATTTTTAAATGGAACTTTCCATTTCTGCACGAGATATATATATATATATAAAGATATATTTCTTCTTCCGAAATGCATTAACTTGCGAGAGAGCAGAAAATAAAAGTTTTCTTTCGAGATACGGAATCATAAGTTTGCGGAAAATATTCTTTAATGTACATTTTATTTATTCTAATTCTAAAGAGGGTCACTTTTTTAAACAGGATTCTGATGCAGTGCCAGTATTTCATCTCTCGAGGTGGAAGATTTTTTTGTTTCTTCCGGGAGGGGTGGGATATAAAAAATTTATTTTCATCGGCTTAAAAGGAATTACGTGGAATAGGTAAAAATGTGTTTATGCCTTTTTTAAGTATTTTTTCTCTTTGATTTATTTAAAAAGAGAGAAGGGATAGTGGAAAATACGGCGTGTTCATTTTTAACCAAGTTTATCTTTAGTTCCGAATTTCCTTATATATTTTTCTGTACACTCATTTTTGCTTTCAGAATTTGATTTGATTAAATTAACATCCAGCTAGAATTTCGTAAAATGCTCTATCGGAAGAACCTTTCGAAATCATCTTTTTGAGCCACATGAAAATGGCGAACCCTTTTTAAGTTTTGAATTATGTACTTGAATTGGTATCTGACTAAATATTTACATGCTCCATCCAATGTGAGTTCCACTAATTGGTGCAGCAGCCTCATTATGTTATACACCATGACATTTGAAAGAAATCTAGATTTTCATATTCAGTGTATCAATATTGTGACTTTTGTGAAAACTGATGCGTAACGTGAGAGTAGTTAAGAAATTAAATAGTTGGTTTCTTTCGTCCACAGCTATTAATTACATTATGTACAGTTGATTCTTAGTTATTGAAGCTATTGACTATGTCCATTCTACAGAATATGTTATTAGTGAAGGAGGAGGCAAACACCGTTTTTTCCAATGTTTCAAAGCGGACTCCCTCTCCACACCTTTGGGGCAGGGAGGTCGGCTCTTACACTTCGAATTACACTTGGGTTTCCGGCTAGCAGGAAGTGTTGTTTTTTCACGGCCATCAGTTATCGGGGCGATGTCAGAAGAAAGACCCCCTCAATATTTTGGTGTGCACGTGTGGACATGGATAGCATAGTGCCATTTATATAGGAAAGCCAATTTTGCAGCTGCGAGGTGGAAAACGTTATAATATCATTCTAATTAGTCTAGGTTATTCAGTCTATTTTGACCACATACGAGAGTGACAGAGGTACTTCAGTGGTGGTAATCGTGAACTCGCAGATGGTGTTCTTTCTTTCGAGTCGCCGGTTTGAATCCTAATGCTACTAAAAAACCGTTGGGAAAAAATAGCTCATGAACGTTAAACTTGTCGAGGATCAAAATAATCACCAAGGCATTGTAACATTTCCCTCCTCGCAGCTGAAATATTGGCTCTTTTCTATGCAGAATTACTCCATCCACATCAACACGTGCTCTTCTAAAATGTTGCAGAAGCCTTTCATCTGACATCACGCCGACAGTCCATAGTCCTAAGCAAAAAAGACCTGCACTTCACCTGAAAACCGAACCTCGAATGAGATTTGAGGAGGATTAAAGTAGTTGGAGGATCCTTGCAGTGAAAGGTTTGAGGGTCATGGGCGCCAGAGTCGAAAAACTAAAATAGTGAAAAGATTCTCTGACCTTAACTTCTGAAAAGAAAATGTATTGCTAATAGTAAAACTCAATGGTTGAAGAAGAATCGTAAGTACTTTTTAAATAATTTTAATACTCTTTAAAACTGAAAAAGATCTCTCACCTGATGCATTCGATATCGGTATTGTTAAAAATATTGGTTCAGGTTCTTCAGGATATAGTTCAGCTCTTGTCCTACCGCATATGACAAAATGAATCCACTAGGAAATTTTAACTTCTTTTGAAAATTCATTTCACCGAATGCAATTTTTCTCTTTTGCTGGCTTCGAGCTGGTCCAGCTTCCTCTTCTAACGAGAGCCCTGATAAATCAGTTGCTCCTTTCTGAAGTTTTGGATATTATTTTCTAGAGATTTGATAGACTTTATAATAATTCACACTAAACTAACGCATTGCAGTGATTTGCTAGTGGCATTTATTCACTGGAGTATGGTATTCCTAATCAAGGTTATATGGGAAATTTCCTGTTTGTCCATCTGTTTCAACATGGAAATTGCTACCAGTATTTTAGATTTTTATTTTTTTCTTCATTCGTATCATGGATCTCCGCTTTTATTAATCGTTATCGTGCTATTTTTTTTAACATTTATAAACCCCGTGCACCACGCAATGTATAACACGGGGGCATACAACACAGACAGAAGAGAAAGGATTACAATACAAACATCCATGCCTTCTCCGGGATTCGAACTCAGTCCCTACGGCACCACAGTCAGCTTCCCTGACCACTATACCAGATGGGCGGCTGTTATCGTGCTATTAAGGCCTAAATTCAACTAGCTTGAAATAGTTTGCTTTGAATTAGACATATCTTTTACACCCCACATAACATCATTTTGTTTAATTTATTTCATTAGTAAAATACACTGATGGAAATAAAAATACTGTCTCACCAAGAAGGATTTGTGCTTTATCGACGAAATTTGTTGTAGATGTGTTTAAACATCTAAAAGATGATTTTGATTCAAATTTTGCTTAGGTGCAAATTGTGCCACTAGTTGTGCCACTTCGATGATGCGAATCAGGTGTATTTTAAATACGTGCTATAGAATTCTTGAGTGTTATTTATGGTTGAGATTTGACGTAGTGAGTTGATGTTAGTCCAGAATGACTTTAAGAAGACGAAGAAGCCATAATCAACAGATCGCTGCGTTTGAACGAGGTAGAATAATAGAGCTAAGAAAAGGTGGATTTTCTTCCCATGGTATTGCAGAAAGTTTTGCTAGGGATGTATCCACTGTGTATGATTTTTGATAACAGTGGTCTTGAGAAGGCACTACCTCAAGAAAACTATAGTCCAACCACGCTCAATCCACCACTGACAAAGAAAACCGCTGTATTCATTACAAGGCTTGGGAACATGGTAGGGCATCTACATCAGAGGTTACAGTTTTTTTCAGCACCAGAGTCGCATAGTGAAATGTAACAAATAAATCCTCCAGAAATAGCTCCCATCCAGACTTCCTGTAGCGTTCTTACCATAAGCTCCAAATCACTGACATCTTCAACTTCAATGATGTCACGCTAGATAACTTTGGAGAACGAAGTGGCGATGTGTTGTGTTCTCCGATCAAAGCTTTTTCTATCTTTGTGCCAGTGATGCAATGGCGTAACTAAGAATATTACAGGCCTTCTTCAAAGTCAAGGTTTGGGCTCCAAACCATAGTTGGCACCAGTCAGGCTATGGGCCCCTTTAGAATTCTGGGCCGCCTCGCGTTGTAGGAGTGTAAATTATACCACTGCATTGATGGCTATATATTGATTAGAAGAAGATCAGGTCAGCGCCTATAAACAACCTTTCTGCGGCCTAGACACACTGGGCCTTATGGTCTGGCGCAAGCAATTTTCTTTGATTGTAGGGACAGTCTCGAGGTTAATTCACGCCATTCTGGTGATTCGAACTGTTGTACTGCCATTTATAAGGGGTGATTCAACAGGATATCTTTCAAGAGGTATTTACCAACAGGATAACGTGCGCACGCCATATTCTCCTGTAACCCAACATGCTCTATAGCAGGGATGGCGAACCTTTTAGAGACGTGGGTCAAATTTTGTTCATATTTTTATAGTACTAACTCATGGGTCACTAATGCCCATTTGCATCAGAGTTAAGCTTAAAAATGTTTAACTGAGTATTTTTGAAACTAAAAATCTTTAAAATTCAATTAGCTTAACCGCGAAAAATGGGCGTAGTTTGACGATTTTAAAATTTTTAATGGGGTTAAAAATTCTTTAGTGCTTGGTGCAAATGATAATAAGTGTTTAAATGAACAAGGAGTACCAAAAATTAAATACAATATATATCATGAACTTTTATTTATTAGTATATTTATACACACACACACACACACACACACATATATATATACACACTCAAGAGCCAAAACAATATGACCATCCCTACATTTTACAATGAACTAGCCTGGAGGACGTTGGAAGGCAAGGTGATCAGGTGAAAGTGGTATTTAACTGCTGCTGGAGAGTTTGAAGAATCATTCTTTCACTTACTTCTGTGTGTGATAGGAAAGGCTGAGGATCTAAGCGACTTTGATAGAGTGTAGAATGTAATGGCTCCAAGGCTCGGCACAAGTATTTCCGAAACTGCACGACTCGTGGGTTGTTCGCGAACTACAGTTTTTAGTACTTATGTCTCGCATGGTGAAGCAAAACGGGAGCCAGACAGTGACTCAGTTGACAGCCCAATACAATGCAGGGCCAAGTAGAATAGTATCGGAGCACACTGTTCAGCGGACACTGTTGGATATGGGGATACGCAACAAACGTCCCACTCGTGTGCCTTTGTTGACCAAGTGTCATCGGCAATTGGGCCTGCCCTGGTCCCGGGAACATCGCGATTGGTCCATGGATGAGTGGGAGAGATTGGCCTGGTCAGATGAATCACGGTTTGTCATTCATCACACCGATGACCGTGTCAGGATACGCCGTCTTCCAGGCGAACAGTTGCTCCTTCAATCATACATAGGCCGGTGGTGGGGGTATTATGCTTTGGGGGACGTTCTCTGGGGCGTCTCTGAGACCCGTGGTTGTGGTAGAGCAGACCATGAATGCTACAGGGTATCTGAACATCATGGCGGACCAGTTGCAACCTTACATGGCCTCTGTTTTTCCAGCTGGAAATGGAATGTTCCAACAGGACAACGCCCCGTGTCACAAGGCTAAAATTGTGCTGGAGTGGTTCCACGAACATGATGCTGAATTCCAGTTAATGTCCTGGCCACCTAACTCACAGGATCTCAATCCGATAGAACACATTTGGGATGTCATGGGATGGCAGCTCAGAGTTCTAAGACCAGCGATTCGCAATTTTTCGGATTTGCGTGACCGTTGCTTAAACATCTTTACTTTACTTTACTTACTCAGGAGAATCAAGCCCACCCAAGGGGTTTCGAGCTGTGAATCGACCATCTGAGATGTAAGTTTATTAAGGTAAACAAAAAAGTGTACAAAGTGGTCCCGAAGGAGGGACCCTCCCCACAAAAATTCTTGAGAAAAGGGGGGGGAATACAGATGGAAAGCTTTACAATTTTGTATAACATTGCAAATACAAAAAAAAACACACACACACAACACAAACACCGACGCTGTCTAACTAATGAGACATGAAAAAAGTAATAAGAGAAGCGGGGAAACCCCTCCTAAAAGGGAGTTCGAGAAAGGGGAAGAAAAAGATAGCGGGGGTCCAGACATTTTTTTTGTTATATTTTGGAAAGAGCAATAATGGCCGGTTCAGGAGCGGCGGCAGAGTGGGATCCTGGAAGACGACCCAAAAGACGCAGGGGGGTGCCAAAGGGGAGGCACCATATCCAATAACCTCCCCTCTCCAAAAGCTTTGCACCCCAAGGCAATGAAAACAACAGAGAGGGAATGCAAACCAGTCATTCAAAAAAGAAGAAAGGGGAAGGGGAGGGAGACATTGGCCAAATGACGAGATCCAGCAAATGGTCGGAGGAAAACCAAATTATTTTTTTGAAAAAAAAAATGAAAAGGAATAGCAAGAGGAAGGCCAAGAAACAGGAAAAGGAGGGCTTAAGATAGCCTATCACAAATGGAATTTGAAATCACAAAGCAAGAAATTAATTTATTGTGGATAGTGCGATTATTAGTAACAGAGTTAACCCAAGGAGAAAGAGCATTTGGATTGGGATTAACAAGATGATGATCGGCAGTGAAGGGACAGTGGAAAACGTAATGGTCGGCGTCCCCGGGCGTCCCACAAATGCAATTTGGAGAGGAAAGAAGATTGAACCTGTGCAAGTAAGCGGGGAATGCTTAAACATCTGGTACAATCTGTCTCCGGCCATCTACCAAGGACTTGTGACATCCATGCCAAGGCGGGTTGAAACTGTGTTGCGCGCCAAAGGTGAGCCAACTCGTTATTGACAGGTGGTCATAATGTTTTGGCTCTTGAGTGTATATGCACATCAATACGCATTACTTTTAAATGCGATCAAAATGGATACCACTAATTTCAGCACTGGTACTGACTACTGGTATAGGCGCCCCTTAAAGTGCGAGCTAAAAATTGCTAGTATCGAGAATAACAGATATGCGCACTCAAGTTGAAACAGAGAGAGGACGATACAAGTGCTATGGAAGTCTCTTTCTACAAACATAACTGAACATAACCTTTATCGGAAGAAAGTACTTTAAATATAGTTATTTGTTTTAGTTTGTCGATTTTTTACAAGCAAAATGTGAGTAAAATTATACACTTTACTTGATATTTGCTGTTGCTTCACTTTTGCTTTTTTTTTTAAATACTACATACTTTAATATACATTTTTTGTCATTTGCGTAACTTTTGAACTGTAATGATTAAACTGAAGGTTAATCAAAATACAAATACAAATATAATATAAATAATCCACGCAAATTAGAAAATCTAAATAGACCCGCTTAAGCAAACAAGTGGTTGCTTAGCAATCGTGAGTCAGTTAAAAAGCTTGCGTGGGTCAGTGTCTGACCCACGGGTCATAGTTTCGCCATCACTGCTCTATAGAATGTCAATGTGTTACCTTGACCTTCTGGTCTACAATGAGTCTAATATAATTTTTCTTGGTGTTGGGAATTTTTCATTCATCAGTGTATGATTTATCCGAGAGTAACTAAGCACGGCTGTGAAGTAAAAACAAGCTTGTTTGACTTGTATAGTATTCGTTGGTTTGAAATAAAATTTGTGCGAACACATGACACGCCTACCACGTATCCATTACCATGATTATATAGATAAATAATCTAGTAAAAGAGGGAGAGAGAGGGTCTGAAATTTTGTTGCAATGGTGTACCAAACCAATCTACCAATACGATTCCGGGTGCTGCAAAGTAAGAAATATTTGAAACAATTCGATTATTGCGGCAATGCATACAGAGTTAGGGGATAGAGGTCCAGAATACAGATGTATAGTGTTTTGTTGTACATTAATTATGCATTATTTACAGATATTAACTAGCATAAAAATAAACTTAAAACACAACTATTCCTTCAAAGTGAATAAAAAATTAAAATTATATACAAATCAAGCATACGTATCTTGTAAGAATATTTATTAAAATAAGAAATAAACAACAAAATATAAGTATTCCTTCAATATAGTTATATAATTAGATGCGAACCTTTTGTCCAAACACCTCTCTACTTTATATATCGAAGTAACAGGGGTATAATTTGTGACAGGAGTATAATTTCAATTTGACATTATTCTAAATGTTCAATTGAATCCTCAATAAAGTTGTTGAACAATTTCTTCGTAAACTCAAGATTTGTAGAACCAAAAGCGCGCGGAAAACAGAACACACATGCACGTTTCTCTTGAAGCAATTAAATCTCTATTGTCTAAATAATCGATTTATCTCTAGATATTTTTTTAATAATTCCGTAAATTTTTCTTTCCATACTTCTGACGAATGTTAGTTCAATAAGCTTCATTTCAAACTTATCAACTTTACTCTAAAACTAATTTGTAGAGAAGTGTAGAGTACCACTAAGAATTGCTAAATTTGGGATGCGAGCCATAGGTTGCCAACCCCTATTATAGTATATAGTTTTTCTAAAATATTCCTGGAATTAATGATCGAATTCAAATGAACTTAGGAACCCAAGTTTTTGTGACAACTCTTTACCTAATATTGCAAAAAAAAGAGAGAAAAATTTAATCCCATTACATAAACTTCCTTTTTTAGAAATTAATTAAATACGTTAATTATGTAACCCATTACAAATAAATTTTGTTTCTTCTTCGAATCGCGGCGAGTGACAATCATTTTATCCAGCTGAAAGTTATTGAGGATAGCTGAGTTTTTGACGAGTCCCTAATTTTGTGAGAGAGCTCTCCTCCTCCATTAGATTAACGTCTCAAGTTGAATTACGACACTTTTTGCTCCAAAGTGTTTCGCGCAATTTTATTCTCGAGTGCAAATAACTTACCCCTTTTTTTCATCCGCTTGAATCGAGGATCTGTCTTGAGAGGACCCACGAAGACTGTCTTCTTTTCCAACCAGGGCCTTTCGATTTTATAGGTTTGTTTCCTCAGCACTTCGCCGCAATGGGCGAAGGGCTGATATGGAAGAAAAAAAGATATTATTGGTAGAAAATGTTTAGTTTATAGTGTTAGATTAAACATGTGTGGTTACTCGATGTGTGTGGATTACTTAATTATCACTCTGTGAATGGATGCTGCAAGGGGATAACTCGGCCGTCTCTTATTATTTTGATTCAGGGTGAGGCAATGTGAGTGGCGTCTGAGCCATCCACACTGACTTCCACACCATTGCGACTCTTTTCGAATATTGCGTGGAAAGATACAAGACTTATAAAAATTAATAGTTTAAAATAAACAGTGGAATAAAATTAATTGAAAGTACTCTCTACGCCGGCTGGGTGGCGTAGTTGGCTTGGAGCTGGCCTTGTACGCCAAAGACTTCGGGTTTGACCTCAGCCCAAGTCAGTGGATTTTCATGATGCAAAAACCTCGGCAACCTTCATATCATTTGATTTTGCACCATATAAAAGATCACTTGAGCACCTAATTAATGCTAATTAATCAAATTAAATTTCGAAAAAAAAAAACGGTTTCGAATCGTCAGAACACAGGTTCCTCCCTCTGGGGAATATACTGAGCATCAAAATTACTTGCAATGATTTTAAAGCCGAATTTATGGTGCAACACTTAAAAGAGATTGTAGCTCCCAGGGAATGAATGTACTAGGGCTGCAATATGTAACTCTATTTTTTTTTAACATTTATAAACCCCGTGCACCACGCAATGTATAACACGGGGGCATTCAACACAAACAGAAGAAAGGATTACAACACAAACATCCATGCCTTCACCAGGATTCGAACCCAGTCCCTACGGCACTGCAGTCAGCTTCACTGACCACTATACCGGATGGGCGGCTATGTAACTCTATTAGAACTAAAAAATCTATCATAAGAAACTACCGTAATAGCTATTAACACAAATATATATATATATATATGTGTGTGTGTGTGTGTGTGTGTGTGTGTGTGTGTGTGTGTGTGTGTGTGTGTGTGTGTGTGTGTGTGTGTGTGTGTGTGTGTGTGTGTGTGTGTGTGTATTACAAAAATATACAAAAAATAGTTATATACCTAAGATGACTATAGTCACGATAGAATATATTTAGCCACAAAATACTAGAGCAAACTCCTAGCCTTAGGAACCAGGAATTACAGGTTTAAATAATGTTTTTCGGCCAGCCAACTTTCACCTGATTTTGCCAATATTCCGGGCCAGAGGAAAGCAAGAAATTTCTAAAGAAGTTTAACTATTATTATAAATAAAACCATAATCTGTTAATGTAAAACGATAATATTATAGCCTGTAATTATTACTAAATATTTAAAATCAAAGTCTAACTATTAGATAAAGACTTACAAACGTGAGCAATACATATTCTCCGGCTATAGACAATAACAGTATCGCATAAAATTATTAAGTTTTGATAAAATAGCATTAATACTATATATACATATTTAAAAACTCTATTTTATTTTAAAATTTATAGAAAATAAAAGTACCACCCAGACATATACAACTAATTTTTAAGAAACTATAATATTGTTAATTTACTTAGCTAGAGGTGCCATCTATCTATAAACTGTACAACTAATAACTTTTTTTATTTAACTGTTAGGTAACTTTTTATATATTTAGGAGGGTATCCGTGTTCCATACAATGTTTAATAAAGTTATTAAGATTTAAATATATATTAGATTTATTACTAACTAATATATATATATATATATATATAGTAACATAAAATGAAAGAAATACATGTCATAATAAAATTGATAATACAAAATTATATCACTAACAAAGCTAGAAGATATAAACCAGATTTCAAGAAACACAACTTTAAAAATGATGGAAAAGTCTATTGTAGAAGAATTAACTAAACTTATGTATAACATGGAACAGAATTAGAACTTTAAAATGTAAGAAACCAAAAGAGTCAATAGACTAAAATGAAGACCTATTATGATTTCTAAAGCTATTACTGAATTAGGACCAGCAAAATTAGGGTTAAATATATTTTATGGATCCAACCTTCCCCTGTTCAGCAGAAATTTTATACATAACAGGAAAACATACCCATATTGAAAAGTTAGGCCTAAAACCAACCACGTGCAATTTGCAACCAACAGAAAAATAAAATAAAAATAATAGAAAATATGAAAGAAAATGAATCTTAACAAAATACAAATAAAAATAATTTTAAAAAGGAATAATGAAGCAAAAACTTACATGAAAAAATGCAAATAACCGGAGAGCGGAAAAAAAGAACTGTGCGTACGAAAGCAATCACGCTAAATGACCGTTAAAAATTACGTGTTAAGTTGGTAAAACCAGAAGCAAATATTAGTGGCGCCACCTGGAAAGTTCTTTTGTAATTGAACAAATCAAACAAAAACAAATTGAAATTAATAAAAAACAGAAGGAGAAAAAGCATAGAATTTTTCTTAAACATTAAAAAGGAGAATTAGAGAGATAATTTAGAAATATATTTAAAAATGAAATTACTTGGATAGTTGTATTCCAAGCGATTATTGCAGAAGAGCTTAAAATTATTTTGCTTAACATCATTATCTGTGACTAAATCGTTATTTCTTTTTATAAAATTTAAGATTATATTTCTAAAAATAGATAGAGAGAGAGAGATGTAGGTTACTTTCCCAAAAAGGCATTTTAATAATGTTAAAATCAAAAGAGTCTCTTTTATCAAAAATATTACTAATTAGTATATTATTCTTAACAATTAATTGTAGGTCTAAAAAGTTTGCAGAGTCATTATTATAATTTCGTATATGATGAAATTTCGTATGCAAATACATTTTTACCGAACATGCAAATGATTAACATTTGGTGTCCATTGAATGATTAGCGGGAGTTACAGCGCATCGGAACTGCCCACTCAGAAAGTATATATAAGAAGCGATTCTCAATCTGATGGTCAAAATTTCTGTTGCATTGCCGTTTAGGATACCTTTCCACGACTGAAAAAATGCCGCGCGGCAAGATTCGAGCATATCACGAGCAACTGTCAGAGTTTGAAAGAGGTCGTATTGTTGGATTGAAAGAGGCAAATCGGAGAATCGCTCGTCATAAGGGTCGAAGCGATGCGTCTATTAGAAGATGCTGGTAAGAATGGGTGAACAACGGCAGATTTCAGCGTCATGGATGGTAGCGGTCGGCCTAGAGCCACAGCAGATCGGGAGGACAGATTGATTGTCAGATCAGCTGTCACAGCGCCTAATTTATCGTTATCAACCATCGGGCTTGCGAGCGGCACACGGGTGTCTACCATGACCATTCACAGACAGGTGATAAAGAAAAATTTACTCTTGTACCGACCGCTACTCCACCTGCCACTCACGCCTGCACTATGTCAATCCAGATTGGGTCGATCAGGTCGGAATCATGCTGACTGGGGACGTATAGTGTTTAACAACAAATCCCGCTTCCAACTGCGTCCTGACGATCATCGAAGACGTGTCTGAAGAAGCCCAGGTCATCGTACCGTTCCTTCTTTCACTATTGCACGCCACACAAGCGAGTATGATCACATCAGGTGTTATGATCTGGGTGCCATTTCATTTGATACAGCTGGACCCCTTTGCTTGTCATTAGAAGTATACTTATAGCACAGCGGCACGTTGACGACATTCTGAGAGCTGTTTTGTAGTACCTTGGCCTTATTTTTCAGCAAAATAATGCCAGACCACTTACGGCACGTGTTGTTATGTATTATCTTGTAGCTTGTCAAACATTCCCTTGGCCAGCCAGATCGTCAAATCTCGTTTCAATCGAACAAGTCTGAGATATGATGGGAAGATGACTGCATCTACCAGGGAATGTTGATGACCTGACCCGACAAATGGAGCGAATTTGGCAAGAAATACTGCAGGAGACCCTCAGGGGCTTGATCAATCTATGCCTCGTTGTGTGGTAGCTTCCATCCAGGCTAGAGGTGGGTGAACACCTTGTTAAGCTCATTACTTTGTAACTATGTAACTCTGAAATAAAGCATTAAATATTTCTGAAAGTTTAATTATTTTCTATTCAGTATACAGTGTTTCTACCCCCACCAATTTTTGTCTCTATTGGACAACTCATTCTTGGTGCATCGATCGTTTTTGTTTTTTTGTTATAGAGTGTATATTTGTTCTAGTGTTACTAAAGACACGCCGAGTAAAGTACTTTAAAGGTGTTTAGGTTTGAAGCTCGGAGAATGAGAAACTTGCTTCAAAATATGTGATTATTATAAACATTTAGTTTATTAGAATTATGATAAAAAGAAACAAGTCTCTCTTTATATATTATTTATTAGAAGAAAATAATTATTTGTCATTATAACTGTTCTACGTCTCCAAATCTTATTTTCAATTACTGGCAGAAAGATGAGAGAAAGACTTACTAAAATAAGAAAGAGAAATCCATGAAAGGTAACTGCATCCAGTTTTTTATTTGTTAATTTTATGTATTTTAGGCTAAAGAACTATAACTTTCATTGGATTTTCAAGAAAAGATAATGCGACAGTAAAAAAAAAAATAAATAAATAAAAAAAATATTACATTTTGAATTTTATTTTTCAAAACTTCAAAAGGTTAAAGCGTTAATCCAAAGAATCAGGTCATGTGTGAAAATGAAAAGCGCGTTTGAAAACCGGAATCTGTTTTGCCTCGTTATCAAAACAAGATTTTAACAGAAACACTGCACGTAACTGAGAAATGTGTTGAATTGATAAATACTTGAAACTGTTAGAGAAAATGCTGTGATCATTTGAAAATAAACATCTGTAATCTTTATTGATATTTTTCATTTAAATCCTGTACTCCAAATGGATTTTAAAACATGTGTGAGGGAAAAAAGTTATTTTATATCCTCCCTAAAGCAACATTAAAGCCTTTTACCAATACATATATTTCTATAGAACCACGAAATGTAAGAACTTAAAGATTTTAAACTTAGCAATTCCAATTTTTTATTATTTTTTAATCAGAAGCCGAAACACAATATCGCTTCACAAACAGAACCAGCGTTTCTGTTTTATCCTGATAAAGAATTTTCTGGTGGAATCTCGATGAGTTATTGGAAAATACTTTTTCGACAAGGAAGGGAAAAAAAGTAAATAAAAGTAAAACTAAAAAAAATCTCCATCTCATTCTTATCTGAACGTATCCGCGTATTTTCCTTACAAAAAAAAAAAAAAATTAAATTTAAATAAAAGTAAATGTTTGAAATGAATCATCTTAGTTTTTTCTTTTTTCTTTTCTTTCATATCACGGAATAAAATTTTCTTAGTTAAGGAATTCTCTTTAAAAGTTTTTTACATTTAGTTTTCTAATTTTAATGCCCAAGTATTTTCTTCTTCTTTCGAGTAAGTTCTTCGTTTAATTTATTTTCAATTTCTCAGTTCAGCGAGTTGAGTGGTTTTGTTACTGCACGACCACGGTGTTCCTTCTTTTTTGGAATTTTTTTTTGTCTTTAATTTTGATATCATTTAATAAAGTATTCGTTTCTTTCCCCTCGCTCTTCTGAAGATAGTTCATTATTGTCGAGTTTTGCACTCGAAAAACCTATCAACACACAGTTTGCTTTTCTTCCAATTTGACTTGGTAATTTTTCATTTCACACACACAGAAAAAAAGTTCTATTGTTACGACTTTTCGAAAATTACAACATGAGGAGTTTCGACTTCTTTTGTTTATAAGTTTAAAGAGGAAAATTATCAACAGTCTTCCAAAAATTATTTGAAAAGAAAAACGTTTTTTTTCCCTAGTTGAAAATTTAAAGGTATCATTAAAAGCTCTTTTGTATTATTTTCTAACATGTTCTTTGCAGCCACACGCCTCTACACAGTAACGAACGCTGCTCAACAAGTAAGACATACGGTAAATAATTCTTAAAAAAACTGAAATGTTGTTTTCTCCATGGTAAAATAATTATACTTTTTAAACTGTACGTTACTCAATGACAACAAATTGGTAATGGAAGCCACGGTCGTGTCTTTATGACCGAAGTTTTTTTTTCTGTACATTCGTGGGTTAAAGTCCTATTGTCGTTGAAGACCTGCCGTGTGGAGGTTATGATGCACATTAAGTCATTCAAGTTTTAAACCTTCTTGTTGATGTGAAGGGGAAGTTTGGAGAGTAGAAATTGTTCTAGATTTCGTCCTCTTCACTTGCCCGTGGTTCAGAATAGCGAGATTCGTCGTGAATAGCATTCATGTTGCTTCAAAAAGTGTCATAATAAACAAGCATCAACAGTACCCAACAAGTTAATGAAACAATCTATAAAAAATTCAATAAAATTATATATTTAGTACACAAAGCAAAAGAACCTAAAATATTTTTTTAAATTTAAGTACTTTTAATTCATTTTATTAATTTTTGGTTTGCGATTAATAAATAAATAGATTTATTAATAGCCTTTAATTAAAATAATTTGCGATTATTTTTTTTTTCGTTTTTGTATTTTTAGTACGTGGCCATGGCAATTGTATGAAGATTTTTTAAATCTCCTTTTCAACTGTTTGACTCGTTTCTAAAATAAAAAAACACGTTATAGATTTTAAATGTCGGTAGAATTCTCACAATTATTTTGAGTCACCTTATTGTCAGGATACAAAGCTTTATTTATGCATACTCTTATTTATTTATGTGAGTACTGTGACTGAATAATTGAACTAGAGGGTGAAAGAACTATGTCATCCCTTACTTTGAGAGGATCGAAAGGAAGATTAGCCCTAGTCAATACAAATTCTATTAACCAAGTCAAGAGATGCACCCAAATATCAAATATGGAAAACAATAGCGAGGCAGACGAAATACGAGAGCACATTAATTTTTAATCAGATCACTTACGTCTAGGCAATATCTTCTAATTCTTAGCGACCTAATCTAATATGATTCCTAATTGACAAATCGTCAACTGTAATATTCCAATAATTAGCTACGAAGTATCCCCACCTCACTTCACGTTTAATAAATCACTGCTAGCCGCAGCAGTCTACCCTATATATCTCTCTCTATCTATCTATCTCTCTTTAACTCGAAAATGTAATCTTTACATGCAAGTCTTAATTTACATACTCACACCTTCTTCGAAGGAAGGGTTTCAATAGATTAAATTTTCCCCATTTTTCCACAAGAGGACTGTTAGTGAGAAGAATCCGAATAGACCCGTGGCAAGATGACAATTAACATTGCCTTGAATTTAGATTGTGACATGCGTGCTTTTTTGTGTCTTGGGGATTCTGGAGACTTCCACTGCAACGACAGGCGCTTACTTTCTGGGTCATTGGTAAAAATCCATGTCTCATCACATGTTACAACAGATTTCAGCAAATTTAGCTCGTTTCCAATGCGTTCTGACGTGTCCAAACACACGTCTTTATGGCACTGTTTTTGATCATCGGACCGAACTTTTGGAACAACCTTCACACAGATCTTCCTCGTGTGCAATTCGTCACTGTCGAATTTGATCAGCTGCACGAACACATAATCTTCGGTCACCCCAGATTACGAGCATTGGCAATGTTTTGGTCACTCCCTTGAGCGCCCAGTATGTTCATCATTTTCCACACTTCCCCTTCCTCTGAAAACCTATTATGCCATTCGAACACACACGTACGAGACGATGTTGATTCGCTGTTCAGTGTTTACATCGGACATTTTTTCGGCGGAATGCAATTGTACGTGTTCACTCAAGGATGCAGCACTTCCAAATGGTATGATCGGTTAAGTTGAAATTGGCCACATGGATAAAGGAGATTTGTGGGATCATGTCGTCAAAACAGTTGTTGCCAACTTTCCTCTTTTTTCAAGCTAAACACTTAGTCTCATTTTTTTGTTTCACACCTGGTATAGGAATCCTCCATTGAGATAAGGAATTAGTTTCGAGCGTATTTTAGAAACACTTCTTAAATGCGCCAAGTAGTGTTGATACTGAACATCGCATTTTGAAGCAGCACGATATGTACTGATCTTCTTAAAACTCGGTCGAGAGATTACGATGACACTTCAGCTGGCACACCATTCTTCAAAACTTCCACACATTGTGAACTTGAGGCATTTGAACTTAGACGGTTTCAACGGAAATCAGCCTCTCTATACGGCGGTTTTTCAGTGGCACCGGGTCTCAAATCCATGACTCGACATAAACAACGCCACCGAGCAATGTTCAAGGTGATAGTTATAATTGCAGTAATAAGGGTGTTATAATATTTTTGTGTAATTTAATCGCAGTAAGACGAGCAGATATAAAAAAATTATTATTGAATTCACAAGTTTTTTGAATGATTTCTTCTCTTACGTTCCCTTTCATTATGAGTAGAACTCTTATGTAAAGAGCTTCCCTATGCTTATTGGTCATAGTCTTCTTAAGAAAAAGAATTGCCGAATTAGAGAATGGACCATGAATTCAAAGGATATAAAATGGCTTACAGTTTTCTAAAAAATATTTGTAGTTTACTATCCATGAAGTTTTTATATTATGCAAATTAATTTTTTTAATTTGAGTTACAATTAGAAACCGCTATTATTTTATTATAACACCAAGCTTTGTAGTGGACTAACAAACAACGTTGGATTGTAATTATTTAAGACATAATAGAAATTTTGACACATGCTTATTTTTTTCTTAACCAAAATATTGAGTGTACTTATACTCGCGTGGTGCGGTTTGCTTGTGTTATAAAATGGAAATATGACTTAACTTTCAAAGAAGTATCTTTTGAGTTGTCTTGAAAGACTCTTTACTGTATTCCACAGTAGATTTCTTCGAGATATTTCTCCTCCCGGACTTGAAAAATCAAAACACGTCAAAAAGCCTCAACCTGCCCAGACGGTGAGTGGCTAGTGATGTTAACTGTTGTGCCGTAGAGCATGGGTTGGGTTCAAATCCTGGAAAAGGTATGAATGTTATATATGTATAGTGCCTTTGCGGCATGAGGGTACTGTAAATATTCTTCAAACCGCAAATTCTCTCGAGAGGTTGTTAGAAGAGGAGGCCCCTAATAACCCCCCAGGGTGTTCTCCCCGAAATTTGGGGTAGAACCGAGCCAAATCGTAGCATCGTTTGCATGGTGCTCAAAGCTGAGGCTAATAACAGACATAAAACTAGCCCCTTCGCACGAAGAACCTCGTGGGCTTCAATCTGACACCTTTGATTGGGTTGAGGGAGAGTTATGTGGACGCCGCATTATAAGGCTTACAGGAGGGTTATTAGCAACAAACCGTCATTTTGAATCATGATCAAATGACGAGGGACGAGATTTTCGCTGTCACCCTCAACTCTTAACTACCACATTTCACCAACGGAAGAACGTTTGAGTTTGGACAGATTTAACATGCTGAGCCCCACCACAAGGCGGATCTTCATTGGTACGAGAATCGAAGTCATGAGCTACGAGTCAGTTTACCTGGACTACTAGGCACCACTGCAGGCTAGGGTATTGAAAATAAATCAG